>DWJH01000343.1:0-11378 GCA_018248735.1 Tagiades litigiosa | reverse complement strand
GTTTTATCTACCTTGCCATTCTAATATCTTGATTGAGGTTTTATCTGTTGTTTTGTCTTTGCGGTTAAAAGAAACGATTGTTGTAGTATTTTAAAATATTCGTTTAGAAAGTAAAACATTTATCATTATACAAAATTTATCTTTTATCGTAACAGCCGATTCCACCGAACAAACAAAAATTGCTATTTAAAGTAATAAATGGTCACATTAGAATTTCATTTTAACGGAATTACATACTCGTATTTAGCGCTTTGACATGCAGTGGTTCAAGTGTGTTAAAAATAAAATTCTTCCAAAGCCCTGCACTTGAGGTTTCTATGGTACTGCACGTGTTTTTAAGCGACAGTGACCACTTATCATCAGATGGGTTACTCTTCTATCTTTTAGAAAAACTAACATTTTATATTTATCCTCCAAATTTACAGTTCATGTTGACGTGATTGAACCTCGTATTTGTACCTATTGACCTACCATGTCTAAAAATTTCTCATGATGATCAATGCGCTACGGTAAATTTTGTAAATTTTTTACGCTTTCTCAGATATGCTGTGGCTCCGTAAACGAAATTTGAAGTGTTTTACGTAAAATTGTAAAATTTAATCATTACTTAGTTGAAAAACAATCCAATAATTGTTCTTTAAAAAATATTATTATTTTAAGACGACTCCTTTCATCTTACTAGTGATACAGTTTATCATCAGTTTCAGCACTAATAGCGTCCCTTTTATTCCTTTAAGAAGAAAAGTAAATCTTTCATTTGAAATTTAAAACATTTAACAGCAAACGTTAAACTTATATATTCATTCATTAATAATCAGAAAGTATTGAAAGATATCATTAAAAACTCTTCTACTTATAAAGTATTTAAATATCTCTATTCATATAATTTACAAATTTTAGTGAATTGGTAGTAAATTAACAAACAATTGGTAGTAAATATATATATTAAGTGTGGTTTATAGCGTTAATAGAACAATCGTGTGTGTTACGATTGGGTATGCAAGCGCGGTAACTAATGCAATCGTGACCTAGCTCACTACTCGATTCCCTCTCAACACAATCTTGCCCGCGGCAAAATTGCACTTCATTTGTCTATACACCACAGCTCCTGACCCCACAGCAACGTTCTCACGCCTTCGGAAAGCTAGAGCTATGTAGCTCTAATAATTCACGAAATACCGGTACGATTTCCACGACGTCGTGGCTCCAATAGTTATAATACAATCTGATAAACAAGAGTCCCAGAATCATTTCTCTATCAGTCTGTTCATTTAAGGGTAACGCCTATTTGTATATTGTATGTGTTTACGCCGTCCGCGACTTAAGAAATTTATAGAGCTGTGGTTGTATAATGTTTAATAATATACCTGTTTATAACTGATCCGAGAAACGTTGGCCCTTTTTGTAGGTGCGTGATAAAATACTAATAGAGCCACACAATAGTTTTATTTTTAGAACAAGCGTTTAGGCAGAGCACGCAAAGGAAAAGGAACAAAAGATATTTATTTAAAGCCAGATAATAATCGTGTAGCTCACACATAAATCAATACACATTTAATAAAAGGAAAATTTTGGTTCTTTTTGGCCGTTATTTGCGATGATATTCTGTACTTCATCAAAAACCTGATAAAAATTTAATTTCTTAATGTCGATGTATAGTATAAAACTCCCATTTCCAATTACTTCTAAATATTCGACCGTAAAATAAAGCGTAATCAGGACTAAACAAATTCATTTTATACGGTGACTATCGAAGTCAAGATACCTTGGAAAATATATGTGTGTCTTTCATTGACTATCATACAACAAGCTTGTGCCCACAATAAATTATAGTCATGATATAATCGTTTCGCTGCGTCCTCTTAATAGCAGTTGAAGCGGGGTCATCAACAATTTGTTTCTAAGGGACGTAGTAAAATAAAAATACGAGACTGCGCATAGAATCGTGTTTAATCGTTGCCCGAAGAGATGCACTGCCCGAGAACCGGCTAGTTCTGTTTAGAGAGCGAAAGAGAGAAACACATTAGATGCCTGACGATGCAACTTTTTGATATCATAATTAAGCTCCGAACTGCCGCAGGGAGGATCGTAAATTTTATCCCATGGCGATAAATGAAGGTGGTATTTACTACTTAACAGCTCTGTTAAATAAGAGTTTTGATTACTCTAATTCTTAATTTGTTCAGAACGAACAGCGCAGTCGTATCTTCAATTTATTTGGTTTGTTATCTGTAAATTATGACAGTTCTAAATGTTTACTGGTATATCTTGTAAAGGGAATTTTAAATGTAATTGATTTTGTAGTGAACTACTCTGATTTAATTTCTAGAACGATAAGTTTATTATAATAGATAGTTTGAATTCCCAGTATATTTATCAAGCATAATTATAATAGTTGCAAAGAAGCAGTGATTAATAAATATAAATTTGCATAATTCATGCGACGCATATTGCACGTGTTTACTTCATGTACCGAACTGCCGACCCGCTGCTTTTTTGCTTTCCTTTGATTCAAAATTACTCGACCCCTATTTTGAACTTTACAAACCATAGAAAGAACGTAAAATTGCAAGAGGATATTGTGTTTTTGATTATTTTGTTACATACATGATGATGATAATTTACATACTCGTATTTAAATTACAAAAATTACATGCAAATTAAAGTAAACGTGTTGTTTTTCATTGTGTTCTTATACTATTGACATTATAACATTATAGCTTAAAGAACGATGAAAAATATTAGTCACTACACACAGTTACAGTGATTAAATAAAATGTCTTAGTTTCTGTTTTAAAAATAGCTTTGCACAGTGCAAACGGATGCACGTGTGCGACGATCTCAGCCCCGGCGTCTTATTGCTCTCCCGAGACCCGACAATTACGCACAGCATCCAGACCGCCCGCACGAAACGAGATGACGTGGGATTAGGGACAACGGAAGACAATAAAACTATAAACATGTAGAACAAATTCCAGAACAGCCGAAATCGGCGATTTAGTTGCCTTGGTGTCAAATCGGAATTTGTAACGGTTTAATTAAAACTTAAACAACACTTAAAACAGACTAGTGCTGAAAGTAATTGCTACTTGCGGGACGCCTCCCAATTTCACAGGCGTGGAAATTTTAAATTATTATGATAATAGTTAAATTAACTCAGCGAATTAGCCTTTTGTAATGACATATTTTTTTAATTGTTTCTTTTTTTTCTTTTATAAATACAAATAAAATTATTGTACGTTATTATTATAATACTACTAACACATATTAACATTTCCCTTATAAGTATTGTGTATTCCAACATCTTTCTCAATTTAACGACTATTTTGCGACGAATCAAGCTCATCAGCGACGCAGTTTGGCATTCGTTTTTATTCCGAAACGCTCGTCAAAAGACTGCCAAATGTCTTTTGTTTTAACTCAATCTAGATAAATCGAATTAAAAAGAGTTTTTTTGAATGGAATTGAAACGCCGCGATCGGTATCTTTTTCATTAAACGTAGTACCGCGGCAAGTAACGGATATCTGTTGTTCTTTTATAGGCTCTCCCTTTTAGAGCTTTGTCGAAATATTTATGCCCCATATTGAACGTGAAATTCCAAACAATGAAAGCGGTCGGCGCATATGCGCACAGGCCGCCACACGTGCGCGCTCCACAGATTATAATATGATAGATTGAATAAACAGAACAGTCACGGTTCCGTTTTTTTTTCTCTAATGCCACTTTTTGTAACAATAACATAGATGTGCAACTTTTGTACCGTTGAAATGTCATAGCAGTAATTTACAATCGCAAATTTTACAAATGTAACAAGTTACATAATTATCACAAAGGCAAATGAAACGTTTCAATAATTATTACTATAATTGTTTTTACGTTACTTTAAATAAATTGACTGCTATGTACATACCATGCGTATTACGTATTCATGAAATTACTGAGTGACATGTATATTTTTCTATGGGGTTACAATACGTGGGAAGAGAATGGAGGAGAAAATTGAATTGTGAGACCGCATGATGGTCCCAACAGAATATTATAAATATGGAAATGAACTACAAGCACACTATTCTAATACTCGGTCAATATTTGTTTTTGTATCTGGAACTTAAATTGACCCGCGGGCTCACACTTCTCGTGGAGTTTACTTATGAATATATTTAAAGACTTACATGCTTTTATAATGTACCAAATTGAAGAGCCTCTAAGATGTGTATTTAACATGAATGGGGAAGTTATGAGTTCAAAGCTAAAAACTTTTTTAATTATTAATTGTATTGATAAAGAATAATTGCATATTTGTCACTTTTATAAAATGTTGCGTACTCAAAAGTGTTTAAACAAAAGTATTCATAGTTCAAGTGTGAAAACCAGAGTGATTTTTATTAGGTACTGTAAAGAAACCAAACTATAATACATCTACTGAACGTATCTACTTTCAAATAAACGTTACAACTAAGTAGTGTATTGTTACTTTTAAGTTCTTAATTGTTTGTATTACACATATATCTTGGAAATGTCAATATACAAAGAAAAATACACTTTATAAGAGGTCATTTGTAGCTACAGGTTTAGTAGATAAACTCAGTTACGTTCAAGGTAAAAACATCGTTTCAATTTTATATCTTGGAGTGATCACATCTATAGCAAATTTTTCTTCTTTCGACTTATCTGCTAGATTATCTACGTCTGTCTGGCACAAGGAGTCAACAACCGAAGCTCGCAAAGTAATAGCTTAACTTACATAGGTACTGATAGGTAGATCTTGTCTAAAAAGTTCAAAACTCTTTAAAGTAAGGGTATCTCTGTTGAAAAATATTATTTCATAATATATCATAGTTAAAATTGTAATTCATACTATCGTAATAAAATTCCTATTCAAATATTAGGTTTTAAGTTTATTACTGTTTGAATTTCTTAAGCAGTGATGCGAGAATTTTATGAAACAATTAAAATTTCATTACGGTACAAGCGCAATTTTTTGTCTTTTTGTGAGAAATATTTTAGCGGAGATAGCTTTTTCAATAATACAGCACAATAGCGCTGCCTAGTGCGCTTTGACCCGTCAAAGAGGTGGCGTTAAAGCGAGGGTGTCGTAGCGCGGGGTCAGGCATCGATCGAGACGGCGTGGCGACACATGTCAACACGCCAGACGATGCAGACGGACTCGATACAATATAGACCTCACCAATGACAAACCTCAGACAACAGATAATTGAGTATTCAATAAATGCAACTGTGAAGGAACGATATCATTAAATAGTATACAAATGCGCTGTCAGCCTCTGCCTGTTTCTCCGCTAACTAAACTTAATACCGGTAACTGCAGTAGCTTACTATCATTTGCCTCGTTTACTTGTTCGTTGATTTTTTTTGCCATCTAAACGCTCTGTTCAGGGTTCACCCACTCATACAAGACCCACAATTTACATAAAATTTGGCACATATTAGTCGTGTAATTTAGAGATCACCGAATTGTCTAAAATCTTTAATAAGTTCTGGGTATGTGATTTCTGATTATGTCCGCTCACTTACGTAATTGCTACACCCATTATAGCAAAGTTGAACTAGTACATATATGCTGTGTGGCTTGTACAGTGGACGAAGTCGAGTCAAAGGTATCTTATCTAAATAATTTTGACTTTCTCAATTTTGTTTATTGACGTATAGTAAACATACAATAAGCGTGAGCTATCAAGATTATTTGTAAGAAAAAGTATTGACAAACATCATCTTAGTACAATTTGATGTACGACAACAAATGTCAACAATCTGAATTATTTTCAAAAGGAAAACTTGATTCAACACGACACCCGTTCTCTGTGAGATATGTGATGTGTCATGAATGTGACAGCTTGAAGTTTGCTACAAGGTTTCATTGCAAGTGAGTCGATAGTTCAGTTATTGCTTTCGTTGGTAAAATTGTATTAATGTTCTCGAGTTATTTTGCAGATTAATAAGAAGAAATTTTAATAATGGTCGTATGTCTTTTCAATTTCAATTATTATTTTCATGTTCTAAATCAATTATGTGTACCTTTTTACGTTACATGAGATAACCTCCACATTTTTACTTATTATATCCCTAGAATTAAGCGCGTACTTTGTATTTTAATAACTGATATGACGGTTTAATTTGACCATTTATTTACGATTTATAAATATCGAGTCAGTTTGCGACCGTGATGTTGTCATGGAATTGACCGGAAGGAAGTGAGCGACTCAATTACTGCTCGGTCGAGCACCCGTACCCACATAGAAATTAATCGATTGTTCCATGGGTCCGCTGTTATTTGCGAGAGAAAATATTAAAATATATAAATGATCAAATTCAAATAGAATCAAATTTATGGACAAAAAAATTAGGAGCTGCAGGATTTGGTTATTCTAAGAATATGTAAATATATTTCATTAATTCCTGGGTGTATTGATATAAAATTGAGAAAATTGTAAAATAACCCAAATTAATTATTTTATAGTACAGTCTTTATGAAAGATTGATTAAAGATTTATTTAAATTTACACTAAGAATTACATAGTTAATACGGCAATAACGTATGGTTCGGTAAAAATATACCCAGGCATTCCCACAATAGTCGGAATCGTGACCGTCGTCTACGATTAGGGAGCATGATAACACGCTCATACGATATCTTGTACATTGTGGAATTTGTGTAAGTTTATACAGTTTTGAAGTAAACTAATACTTAGGCGCGTTCAGTTTTTAAACTGAAAATCACCCATTTCACTTCGTTCCCATTAAGAGTTACGTATCAGAACCAACCGTTTCTATTCTATACCAATTTTCTAGCATGAACCTTAAATCGTTACCATTATTATTAAAATGACTAGTTAAAGTAATTTAGACTAAAATTATAACCCCTTTTCTTTTCTTTTTTAACGATGGGATTCATTCCTACCGACAATATTTTCTTTGGGAGTACTTGAAACATGTATGTACACAAATATTCTTTGTAAGTCATCACGTAGCAGCTTGTGAGATACAACCGAAGCACGTCTTTAGATCCGATGCTATCAAAGCGAGGTGTGAAGTGTGTGATACAAAAGCTTAGAGCATGTCGTTGTGTTCAACTGAACTCGACCATTAGTAATATGACAAGACGAATTGTCGCTACACCTTATACGTATTCGAGTAGTATCTAATACCTTTGAGATCTGTAAGTCAATCTAGAAAGTAATTTAAATCGCGTCGACCACATAATCTAACCGAGAAAGGACTAATTTAGCGAAATTTTAATTCATTTTCTGCACGACTGTACTTAATATGGACTCTTTTTACTTACTTATTACGTGCTTACTTAAAAAACTAAAATATTTAATCAAAATACTTTGAATTAATATTATTTTTAAACAATTCCGTTAGTAGTTTACGCTTCGAAGAAATGAATTTGGTTACGCTATTTTGGTAAACACTGTTGCTTAGAAGATATAGACTCTTCTCTTGACGTTAATGGGAGCTGAATAAATCTCCAATAAGCATTCGTAAAATTGTCTATTCCACAATTCCGGCACGAGAATGATTTGAGGAGTATAATCGGCGAGCTAGATAAATTGAATACATTTACAGTTCCCCGTTAAATACAGTATGGAAATTCTTTAGTGCGGTATTTCAAATTTTATGCTAACTACGGAGTAAGCGCCAAGAGGTCCTCTGATCCTGTAGTTTTTCACTTCAACAAGTCGAGGCTTTTCTCGAGCGTTTCTCACAAGTGTTTCTGCGCTTTAAATAGGTATTGACGTTCTACAGAATTTAGGTTAATACTTTCAACGACATTGTCGTAGTAAAATAGACTATTGGAGGAACATATACTAATTGGGATTGAACCATGTAATGGATCACGCTTTGACATTTATTAATTAAGGTTGCTCATACCAATTGGTACATGTTGGATCAACGTCACTTTTATTGGTCAAATTTGTTTTAATTACGCGTATGCTATTCTGGCACTAGACCGCAGTAATATTTTTTATGAAAATATAATTTGTGAAACAAATAATAATAATAATTAATTAGGCACGATTATTCATCACTGTGCACTAAGGTCACGCTATATTAGAAAATAAATGGGAACTTATAACATCAACATAAATTCTAAGACATGCCAACGTGGTTATTCAAAACATATCTATCAATTAGACCGATATATTTTGTTATGTGTAATAATACAAATATTTAGGTTATATCATCTTGCACTTCACATTCGTTGACACATTTTATCTTCACTATAAATTTAGTGGTCAAATTGTTTATTCGATTCGCTGAATGCTCTTAAATTTCTACGAAGCAGTCATGTATGTACTGGTATGTAAAGAGATATTTGGATCGTTAATATATCATTAACTTTAGATAATAAGGTTGTGGGTTAATAAGTCGCAATAAATATTATTTAAAAATGTATGTAGGTACAACCTTGCAGATAAAGAATCAATATGAACTCTGTTTTGTTATTGAAATGTTATGTACGAAACATTATAAGTATCGGTAATAGTGATGTAAATGCAAATATTTGAGTAAAGCTGTTTTATGAAAACGGCTAACATTGCTTGAGTAAAACTAAACAGGTAACAAAGTACACTACTGTCGGTGGACGCAAATGATTATCAGTCAATACTAATTACGTTTTTTTGAGAAATCTGATGAAAAGTATTGTACAAGGTTTTGTGTCAAATCAAGATTTTGTATCAAATGTATCTAATTTATTTTAAGTCGTTACATCTACTCGACGTCCGTTGTATTTAAAGCAACAAACAGTTGAGCGCTCAGTATGATAATAGAAACGACATGAGCAGTCTTGCTTATGCTATCTCCGTATGATCTAAAAACAAAACGGCCATTCGTGAGCAGGCGGTTCACAGTTAACGTATACGGAAAAAATCCAATGGGATACATAAACAGAGCAGGAGATTCGTGTCAACGGCCGCAACTTTGCGCCCGGCCCTCCCTTCGTCCCGCAGTGCCCCAGGCTCGATGGGGAAGCTACAGTTCTAAGGGTGGGTATACTTCCTCTCACGATAAGATATTAAGACCTTAAGACACGTCGACCCACGGTAATATCCTTTATCACGCTCGACTTCTATTAAGATCGCTTGATGTCTTCATTACGTTGATTGATTGTTTTTGTTCGTTCTGGACTACAAGTTAATCTAAGTTCCCCTAATCGCTTCAGGCCTGATTACACGTAAAATTTTATACCATGACATATGAATTAATAAACAAGCCTCCTTTTAAACTTTCATAGCGATTTATTTTTATTAGGATTTTTGTTAGGCTTTTCTAAAATTTTCTTGTTATCTTTACTATATCATATACTTTGTAGTCTATACTGTCTATAATCTCATATATTTTCGGATTGGTTTAATATTTAACGGGCAGATTTCTTGCCGTGTGTATGTTTGTTTAGTTGTACATGTTTATGCCACTCGCGATACAGGGTGAGAGGTAGAAAAGCATTTTTTGTAGAACCATAAGCTCTATTGACTACTCTTATAAGATGTCTCCTTAGTTTAAGATACCTGTTTTTAGGTGTAAAAAATACTTAAAACTGGTGTAACAAACAACAGCAGGCTATATTGAGTTGAAAAAATATAATAACATCTAGTAGAATTTCATGTAAGGATGTCTTATGTAATCATTATTAGAATAAACTTTAAATCTGTACTGTATTAAAAACCATAAATGGGAAAAGTGGTCATGATTTATTTGCGTATCGCGTGCTCAAAACGACTGCATTTCACATTCATTACTACATTGCAGGTCTATTCATCATATGAAATACAAATCGTTGAAGCAAATTACGAACTAAATTCGAATAAATATCACGAGCTATGAATATTAACAGCAATAGCAGTGACCGGCCTTCTAAATTATAAATGAACCGAGTACAGCTTAAAAACATCCTACATACATCGTACTACACAAACAGTCGAAGGAAATGAATTAAAAATAATATGATAATAATGGAAGTTATTGGCAATTAAAGTTCTTTATTTTTCTGCTATAAAATGAGATTATATTGGTTAAGATTTTTACGATGGCATGCACACTTTTTATTGTTTCTGTGGAGACACTCCTATTAATTATTTTCGTTTAAAAGCAGTGGGTGCTTGTATTCCTACTGCAGTGATAATTCAGAGCTAATTCTAATGTTAACTTCGTATAAGAATATGGTTCTGTTCTTAGTTATAACTGTCATATAATAAATGCTGAAGTAAGTAAACTTTTGCTACTCTCAGGACAATAATATTAAATGACGTCTAAGAGCCGAATGCTGCTTCAGCGCCGCCTCAAAACTCCAAACAAGCCCTCGATTTTGGCTCATTTTAATCTGCGCTTAAGAACAAACAAAAAAATATGTGTCTTAATATGAAAAGTAAAATATTTTTCCCAGCTTAACAACCAAAATGTTCCGTGTTCAAAATCGCCTTTTAGTCGACCTCCGCACGTTTACGCTCTCGCCCAGTCAGCAAAACTGTGTTTCACGTTATCGAGGGGCTCGTGATATATAGGCGCTTTCCAAAAATATTGTCGCGCTCACGCAATAAGAAAATGGACCCCGAGAAAATTGTGGTATATGTGTGAACACACATTACACGATGAAATAACACGCTCTATGTAATATAATAAAACAATCTTACAAATAAAAATTAATGTTTGTCTGTCTGTGAGTTCTTTATAGAATCGTAGAATATGCTATCGATCATGTGATTATCTTTAGCAAAGTTGTTGTGCATGAGCTAAAGAAGGTTTCCGAGTTGGTATTGGACCCGGTAGGTGGCGCTGCTATCGGAATATCGCTCAATGCTTTTCCAGGCAGGACGACGTCTACCGAGACAGCTTGTAATTTATAGAATTTTAACCGAAAGTAAATTATGAAACAATCTGACGAATACACACAAATTATTCCTTATCATTTTGGAATATATTTTTGGCACTAGCTAACTTAGATACTGTATTGTTTACTTATGTTATTAGAGTTATCCACGATGCTTGGACACGCTCCGTTAATCCCGTCACGGAATACCGTTGTAACAATAGAAGTGATATAATAGAATGGGTATTCGCATTATAAAAGTGAGTTATAGTTCTGGTAGCGCATTGCAGTTGAAAGCGATGCATGGGGCAGGCGGGGTTGGTTTTCTACCCTTTTATCGTCTGTTCGTAATTCAAAAATCACTTATGGCACTTTAATGGTGCTGTTTTTAACGAAGGTTTCTTGTTTTGCGTTAACGATTTTTTTCTGAGACATATATTTTTGTTTTATTTTGTTATCTACAAGAACAAATATGTGTTCTGATTTTTGTAATATACCAGTGCATATTAACATACATACAGGTAAAGCCAATATAGCAAATGGTGT
>DWJH01000342.1:0-11386 GCA_018248735.1 Tagiades litigiosa | reverse complement strand
ATGAAAGAAAAATTCTGCATTTACTTTTATTTTTACCATCTCACATGTCTTCGGGAACATTACGAACTTTTAGACGTACAGGTTTTCCTCACGAAGTTTTCCTTCATTGTTATAGCCTATGATATTTTATTGATACATATACATGTGAAGTTAAGGATGTTTAAAACGAACTTACAAGTCCATCACAAGCGGAGATGGCTATTCTGGACATGGGCTGCCCGCGTACAGAGCCCGTGTAGTGGCAGGCCGTGGCTGCCGCCTGCGGCCGGTCCCGCGTTCTTCCACTCGCTGTGTGCCGCTCGACTACCATCGCTGGAGTTATGAATGTCACTGATGGCCTGCATCAAATGTTATAAATTTACATTACAAATACATATAAGAACGACACGATTATGAATGAATAGGTATTTTTAAAAAATATTTTCTTTTACTTATGTTGACATTAAATAATTCAAACCAAAATATTATCATCCAATATAATATGAGTAAGTATTATACAATTTTCATTTACAAGTACAGTATAAAAAGAATTTTTAAAATGTTTCAAAAGGAATGAACAAAGTACTAAGGCGACCACAAAATGTTAAGTTGCTCGGTATTTTAAAAAGAAAGTGAAGAGCAAGGCCATCAAAATTCCATTCCATCTCAGGGCAAGGTCCTTCATTCGTTACGGATAAAGTATGGCTAAAACAATTTATGTAAGTGTATAAAATGTAACAGTAGTTAAATTGTTTTCTTATAAATGAAAATGGATTATTGAACTAAAAAAATTACATATATTAATTACACGTAATTTCATTAGAATCGACATCTGGTCGTTTAAACAGTTTAAACAGTTTTTTTTATGAGTAAAGTTTGTATTAATAAACGTAGCAACAGTAAGACCTTTATTTTTTAAATTTGGTTTTTTTCAAATTTCATTTAATAAGATTTGCCGTAATTTGGGCCATATTAGCTTTACCTTCGACGTTGCCCTTGTATAAGAACATGCAGCTTTTTAATTTCATAATCGAACTTTGAAATACTCAGTAGGTATAAATCGTGGTTTAAGTTCATATCGGCCAAGGAATCTGTCCACTATGGCGACGACCATAAAAAGTAGATTTCGAGTTAGCACGGTCAAGATTTATCGAGTAAGTAATGCCACAGCCGGTTTTAGATGCAGGGCAGAAAACTCGGAATGCAACAATTTATTAACCGCAACAGAAAAGGAAAAGATAATTTTGCAGCGTCATTGTCTCGCTTATAAATTTTAAAGACTCCGTACGGATAAATACAATAGAAAAATGAAAATGTAATAGTTTTTCCTAATTTATATTAAAATTGAACAGAATGAAGAAAAGGTTATTAATAAATATTAACGTTTGCGCAGCCCTTGCAGTTTCATTTATCTGTTGTGTGTTAAGACTGTATGCAAAGTCGACAGTTATACATCTAAACAGTCGGTACATCATAAAACCAGTTTGCTGCTTGCAATCTTCGTGGACAACTCAACCTTGAGTAAGGTGAGCTGTCGATCGACAGGCAAACAGTTCGAGTGGCGGCAAAGCACACAGATAAGACTCATTACGGCAATTAGTAGAAGTAAATATGGCCGCCCCAGATAGCCTGATGTTGGGACGCACTTATTGACACAAGTGTACCTACACGCACGCGTCTTACGCTACGCTACCTCGCTTCCTAGACGCCCGACACTGCGTTCGACGATTGATAGCTTCTCAACGGCCATTCTTCAAGCACTTAACGAGCAAGAGATATTTCTATGAAACAATTAACGTTTATGGCACCGTGCCAAATCATACTCGGTTATCTTATTTTCAGCAGTAACCGTAGCTTTGTTGTAATATTGTTGAAATACCTTTACGTACTATTTATTAGGATGTCAAGCGCAAGTGTAGTTATATCACTCGTTTCATTATTACAAATTGAAATTTCTTATTACATTGTTCTTGTAATGGCTATATTTCAGTAAATGTAAATCTTAAACATCTATATAATATTATCTCTTTCTTTAACTTTAATTCCATATTCAAAGTGCTCAGGGATAAATAAGTACATTATATACACTTATATATACAATTACACATATACGCATATTAATAGCATGTTACGGTTAAAACAGAATGTAAATTCTTTATTTTATTGGCATTTTATGAGGATCTTGAACTTGAAGTCTGGTAGCTTGTCATGAACCTACTTAAGTTGAGTGGTGGTTTTACTCAGCCACATTTTATGAGGTAGCATTTATCAAGTGCAAATCCCGAGCTGACATGAAATGGGATTACCGAAATAATTACGCGGCTCGTTTTAGACCGACCATAACGACCGTCGTCGGCGCCCGACAAACCGAATCGTATTACTCGTGTTATGGCATTCCGTGTGTTAACTTCAGAGATTGAAATTAAAACTAAATATTATTGAACTTATACTCTTGGCGCGTTCGGGTTCATTGATGAGAGCAACTTTTTTCTATTAAGCGACATCGACACGTAAAAGCGACACCGTGAAGTTAGTCTTCCAAGTTTTTTATGAACTATTTACTTTTTACGCGCTACACACAAGTTGAAACTTTTATATTTTTAAAATGCGTGACTAACTTCCATTATGTTGTCTGTATTCACGAATAATTCCACAATATCATCACAAAATAAATTATGTTAATATTTCTATGCACTAGCAGCATTGCAAAATAAAGTACTATAATATGAGATAATAAAATTAGCGAAATTATGACGAGCCGGGACGTGACCGATATTTTGCGTAAAACATGCCTAAGACCGAAATAATTGCTGAGATATGAATTGTTATGTAAATTATTTTAAGCCTAACGACTTGGCACAAATAACCTGTCTGGTGCGGCGCAGCGGGCGCTATGTCGAGCCCTCACTACTATTGCGAAAATTTATTATCGATGGCGCCATTAGACCTACCATTAAACATACAATCCTTATTGCCCTCCAATAGTAGTTTTAGCACCTTCGTTTAATTAGCACAACAATTTTTACAGCTACAAATACCATTTAAAGGTATCAAGAATTACTACAATAAATCGTTCTTACGAATCCTTTACACATATAATTATTAGGAAGATTGTAGTTATTCTATGTTTCTATATTTGAAATATGTGTCGTAAAAACGTGAAATTAAAATATGAGTTGTATGTATTAACAATGCATACCTTAATTTATCAAAATTTATAAAAAATATAAAACCTAAAATTTTAATGTAAAGACATTCCATAAATACATAATTAATGTTGATTAATATTCATCTTTGGCTACTGACCGTCAGGCCGATGTTGCAAAGAAAATAAATCAACTAATTTTATAATCATTAAACAACTTAAGAGTTGCAAGCCAAATTGTAGGCACTTACGTTCTATTGCAATACATTGTATGGCGTAATTGCCTTAATCGTTTATTGTCTTTACAATTACAATCTAGATATCTGAAAGGCTATCAAAACCAGTGGGTACTTATATTATTTTACTGTGGCTATTTAATATGTCTTTAAATATAATAATTAGAGGCGAGTCTAATCAGTCAATTCTATCCAAGCTCGACAAGGCTATTTCCACGCATAAAACATTAATATTATAAGTCCTATCGAAAGTTATCATTTATCGTTTGCTAAGACTTTTATAATAAATAAGAAGCTTCGGAGGAATTGCGGTTTAATTATATACCGTAAAAGGATCCAATGACAGTCTCAAATTTTTACGATAAGTAATAAAATCAACCTCCCTATCTTGAACGCTGCGTTACTCAATAGTTGCCAAATTCATCACTCATTATGTATACAATAATTGCCATATAAATATGTATGAATTAAGACTCGAAAAGCATATGGCATTCAAACAGCTGTTTTTGTTTCTTTACCATTAAAATGCATGAGCACTGTCTCTTTTTTGGAAGAAGAAAGAGAAACTCAATGACAGTTTATTTTTTACCTTGTACGTTTTGATCCACCGTTGAAAAAATCTCAAAGGTAAACGACAAATACATTGTACAATTTAACTTCAATATTTTTATCAGTACAACGGTAGAATAAGCACGCAGTTTAACTGCAGATATGTTTATAGTGATATGTTACTATCACTTAAAATCTTTCTAAAGGGTTAAAATCAGGCGTCATATTACTCGTGTGTCTCCTCGAACTAAATAATAACTTGAATATAAATTTAAACCTTTCTCAAGCACACACGAAAATTCTCATCAAATTCATTGAGAAGTAGTCGAATCACATACAGATGCACAGATGAATTATATATACAGAATTGCAGAAACAATGATTAATGGCTTTTACGGACTTGCCTCCTGTTTTTCGATACGCGAAATGTATGTCACATGTTTATTAATAAAGTGTGTCACGTTTGATATTGAATGCGTAAAAAAGTGCATAAGGGGATTCTCAGTAGTGGTGCGTGGTCTTCACATGATGCGGGTGATAGCTGGGTTTCTGCGAAACGATTGCAGGCGAAAAGGCGTCGCACTTCCGCGGTGCGCCTCCTTTGATCCGTTGCACTTCGTTCGTCGGCGTAGGTAATGTATGAATTACTAAGTTACAAATGCTAACGGAGTCCTGTTCGCCGTTTAAATAAATAGGAACTGTAATATTCTTGTGGTTAGGAATGTTTCAACGTTAATATCAATGCGTGGTGACTGTTAGATTTTAATGTGTAAAGTCAAACCAAAGAAGTTGGGATATTTCGTACTTTATTAATTTAATGTTTGCCATCGAAAAAGCGTATTACGTAGATTTATTTGATGTCCAAAAAATCTGCCTGTCTTTGTTAAAGATAATAATAATTTTTGAATATAATTAATGAATATATTGAATGTAATTGAAATATTGTTAAATTAAAAACTACTTGAATAAAAGTAGTAAATAGCATTGGGCAATTAAATATTTTCTTAGTGTTAGTCATCCATATCATAATTTAAAATAACATACGTCTAATTTTATAACCATACCGATAACTTGAAAATATTAGTTTGACCAGTTTTTTTTACAATAACTTTAATTAAATCTATCAAAATTGCTTGTTCTATTCAAAACCATTTCTGTGTTAATCTTATCAGATTTTAATGGCGCAGTATCTTCGCAATAACGGCTATATTTGGCTCTTTTCAATATTGAATTTGAAATTAGTTGGCGATCATTTTAGTGTTATTTAAATATTATTGCATGTGTGAGGCGTCAGTTTTTCCTGATACGCACAAACTAGATTTAATTTAGTTAGATTATTTCTAGGTAAGCTTGCTATATCATAGACAGTTCAGATAGTTCAAACTAAAATGAATTTACGGCGCGATCAAGCGTAAACGTGTTTTAAAATAAAATCTTTATGTTTGGCTTCTCGAAAACTAAATTGGTCGAAATATAAATGGGTTGCCTTCGAGAAAATCAAATCCAGAAAATCCGGATGCTATATAATTTTTACCCGTAAAAAGAATTACGATACCTAATTTTAGCTTAAAATAAAATGCTTTCATATAACATTAACGAGTTTTCCTTAGCTACAGACTGACCTGTTTTTGTTAATGTTGCTATTATAGAATTAAGTATCTTATGAGATAATAATCGCAAAAATGTCCTTAATAAATAAATTGCTTTGGTTAATGTAAAATACAAATATTAAGGCCTTTTTTCCAATTCGTTTAAGTGTGTGATACATCCGTTAATTAATCATTTGGCTCTGCATCGTTGCATTGTCCTAAATTACATATGAATGCACCCTGAGCCGCGGGCGATGTGGGTGTTCGACTGTTCGACCTATTTACAAAGAATAATGGAGGCCCAACCTTAATGACTGGGTTTTAAGTATTGAGCAACGTCAAAAATTCAAATTATATATGAACATTCGAACACGCAATTATTACAGGCGCCGGCACTCGGTTCCAACGCCTGATGTTGTAGATAATATCATTATCATTCGTTATTGCATTATCGACAGCAAGAATGCTGTTCCGACTCCAGATTTGGAATTCATTATATCTAACTTTAGATAAACTAAACGCAAGCCTAACTTGAGTAAATGGTATAATTACAGACTATTAATAAACTATTATATTTGCCGTTTTCGGTATATAAAATAAACAAACGATAGAATACTAGATGTAGCTAAGTTTTTATTTGCTTTAAGTGTAGAATCTTTACTATAAAAGGTATAATTGTATAATTGAATCATATTAAAGCAAATATCGTTCGACAACTGAGAAAATTCAAATATTTTTTCAAATATTATACCAGCTGTTAAAAATTTAATAATAAACCACAATGCTCCCACAATACGAGTGGCTCGTAAATTCTGGATCGAGACGAAATATACTAGAACTGTGCGGTAAGACTTTGAGAAAAAAAAATATACGGAAATAGCGGGAAAAAATTTATTACCCGCCTCTCCAGTAACAAGTGTGTGTGGTGTATTAGGCGCTTAGCCAACAGCATGTCTGAAATTAATAGTTCTTCTAGTATCCAAAACAAATAATGAACTGTAGATGTAATCAACTGATGCTGACCAAATATGTACTGACACATATTCGTTTTATAACTAAATTTTAACGTCGTATTTTTTAGACGCAATCAATAAGGATACAGAATATACAGATTAAATAAAAGTAAAATAAAAAGTCAAGTGGGTTTATTATTATAGCTGTTCCAATATGAACACTGAAAAATTCTTTTTAAAGTTTATATAAAGAAGCAGTTTTCAAAACTAAAATAACTAGGTAATCAAATATTATTATATGTGCCAAAAATACATAAAATTCAATAAAATAAAGCGTGATTTTGGCATATTAAAATTTCAACACAAAACAACGTGAAAAATTTTAATTTTAATTTTTTCATTAATTAGTTGTATTTCGACCAAGTGGCGACACCTAGTAAAAAGTTAATTGACGTCAAACAATTCTATATTTAACAAACTGGCGTTTGATTGGAATGAAAACGGCGCCGGCGCTTTGAACTACAATTTTAAAAAATTATCGTAGCAATTTTGATTTATTTTATTGTTCACGTAGGCGTAATGTGTTGTAAACTTATAAAAAAACATATAAAGCTGGTATTGTCTATGTACAGCTAAGATTTAACTAAAATTTAGCAATAATTTTAAGCGAAATGCATAATAATTTAAAGGCAGGATATACCGTTTGTTATTAAAGTCTGATCATAAAATAAAGCAGATACGGGATAAGTAGGCCAAATATTGGTGCAAATTGCAATGTGTATACAAAACCAGCAACATTTAAATTGATTGGTGCTGCAAACTCAGCCGCAAACTAAGATCGAGTTAGTAACGACGGATTTACAAAGATTTATTAGCACTGTGAACTACTAAAGCCATCGTCTCAAGGCTAATATAAAAGAATAGAATCAAATATGCCAGTATAAGGGTCAATTTATTTAAAAAAAAAATTATTTTGTGTAATTGTACCGCTCCCGCAAAGATGTGCACTTCGATTTAAAGAAAAAATATTATGATTTTAAATAAGTCACTTTAATTTTACTAATAATAAAAGCTTAAACAATAACTAGAACCCAATATTGAAACCTATATTTATTTCGTTTCCTTCAAATTATTGTTGTGTTAACACTAGAGAAATACGTTATACTCGTAGTTACAGAATGGGTGAAATTACTACTTATGAGTATATTATTATAAACTGTATAGAATAAACTACATAATATTGTTATTATAAAATGGGGTAAAAATATTATAAGAGTATAATTAATGTGTTAAAGCCGTTAACAATCTCAAATAAATTTAGTTACATACAATATTTATAAATAATACTACTTAAAACCTAATATCCTAAAATAGGCAGTTCAATTATTTACGTATGAATGCGGTAAGTTATTGTTTGAGCTAGTCATTTCCTGTGTGATAAGAGAATATTAAATAAGACAATTTTTGTCTGATAGGTCTGCTAATGCCTACATTTGTAGAACTTGTAAAACAACTCACACATACATAATATTACTCAATGTTCTTTGGAACATAGGTAATATTAGGGTGTAACATAATTTAAAGATGCCGCTTATAAACTTTCAATTTTATTATTCCAAACATGTTTTACAAGTGATATCACAACGATACCATCGTATGTGTCTAGCAATCATAATTATATATGATTTATTATTTCAATTTAAGTTTTTTGTGACAAGCTCATTCGTTAACCTTCGTGGGCGTATGATTAATCAAAAGAAACACCAAGAGATACGGAATGAATAGGAAGTGTATAAAGCCAGATACGCTTATTCTAGAATAATAAAAAAGGTTTATAAAATTGACAGAACTAATGTGCTCTCGATATTGTAGAAGATATTTTACTGAGCTTTTAATAAGCGATGTAGATATATCACATACATATATACTCGTACATACACATATACATACGTGTCTATAACATTTAATAACTCTTAAGAAATATCTGTAATGAATATTTTAACTCCTCCGAATTTCGTTGCAAGAGGAATATACCTTTTGCCTTTTAGAGTTTAGGTAACAACCGTATTTGTTAAAATACAAACCAAAAATAGATACAATTTAGAAATGAGTTAGGTAAGTGTCATCAATGAGAAAAGCGTTTCGTAAAGCGCCGATCGACGCAGGGTCATCCAGGTGCTAAAAATCATAAACGAGCACAGTGTGCTAAAACAAGATAGCGAACACAAGTTCAAATAGGCAAGAAGGTCGAATCGCGTTAGGTGCAAAATAAACTGTGTCAGTACCGAGAGTCATCGATCCGATAACAGAAAACAGCGCGCTTTCGTCTGATGTTGGATAATTTTATCTCTGTTGCTATCTACATACGGCATCGAGCAAGTCACGTGTGTTTGCAATATTGCAATGCAGTTACTTAATGAACGGCTTCTCTCTGTGAACACACAAGAGATTACCCTTTAGACCTTATCAACGCCTTGTTAATGAGTTTATCAACAAGTTCATTGTTAGGGCTTCGATTGGTTAGAAGGAATATTGAGTTATGCAGGGTCAATTATTTTAACTATCTTAAAACATACTTATTATATGTTAGTTGGGAACATTTACGGCATGTCATTTTAAATGTACATTTTTTTTGTAATTAAACGAATTGTTAAAAAATTTCTAATAAAATATTTTTGGCAGGCCTTTGAGTTAATAATTATTATGATAGATATTTAACATATAGATACCTATATAAATATCATAAATATACATATTTATTAAACACTATCATAGTTTATAATTATATAATATGTTAGATAAAGTATATTCCTCCTTTATTTGCTCGTTATTATCGTAATAAACTAATGAATTCAAAAATATTATTAGAGTCAATTTCTTAGGTATAATTAGATTTATCTAAGTTCATCTCGTGTAATTTATTTTGCAGAACATTTGCTGTATGTATAAATTATATACTCGGAAGTGTTATAATTTATATAGAAAAGAATATTATCATTAGTAGGTACATAATGTAGAGCCATGAAAAATTGTGGTCACAACCCTTAACATTAGTCATATAGACAAACATGGCTACATTAAATAAATGATGATGATATATACTGCTACGACCATGAAACGTAATTAACAGATTTGCATCAAATGACTCAGACCATCAGCAGTCCAGATCGGCCCCTTTTTGCTAGAATTTCAAAGGGCACTTGCACAACAACACTTTAGGCCAACTTTAGGTTTAAACTTTAGGTTTTAGGTTTAACTTTTTCTAAAGAATAATTTACATGTATACTAATTCATGTAAATTTTACGAGTACAAGTAAATACATGTTCCCTGATAAAAATTTAAGCCTTACAATGTAAGTATAAAATTTTGTGAGTTTAGTGTTAGTTACTCGGTCAGTATTAACTTTACCCATCTATGGTTTAACATTTTTATGTATGACCGCAATATACATAATATACTTAAGATCATGCCTGACGTACATGCGGGCATATATCCACGGCAACGTGTAAGTCACGGACCACACACGCGTTCGTCTGCATGCGGATATGTATGATCCAGTGCGATACGTATTCATTTTCACGTGTAAATTTTTTAACAACCCTTTTTTGACCGCTAAATAGTAAATGTAATAAAAGTTCAACCTAAGGGCCGATCCAACGACATAGTGACGGTGAGATTGTAATGAGAACATATGGGGTCGTAATTTTAGTAGCGTGAAAGTCGCAGCCAACCCGCGCGTGCTGTACGAGTGCGCGTGATCGGGTGCACGTGTCACTCAAAACACTCTTCTACGTATCATATTTTTAACTTAAATATTTTTTTGAGCACAGTATAATAAGACATACCTAAGGTCCAGCCTCAGATCCCGTCCCGCGACAGTGAGGTTGTAGTGCAGTACATGCGGACTCGTGTCCTCGGTGGCGTGTAGGTCGCGTCGCGCCCGCGCGTGCCCGTGCGGGTGTGCGTGCTCCACTGCGTGCGACACGTACTCGCCCTCGTGCGTCACTTTCACCGGTGTCACGACCTCCACTTGCGACGTGTCCAGGTCTCTATGTGAGTAGATACCTGGCAAACATAATATCATGCTTTTGAGTGTGCCTTTATTGTGTTGAGAGAAAGAGAAAAGTTCACCTAATGTTAAGTGAGAGCAGCCTGTGACAGCAGTATCCAACTTTACGCAGGACAATTATCCTACGTCAGGTCATAGACAGCTGTATTGTCACTCTTAAGATTAAATTAAAAGAGACAATTTTCTTATTTAATACGCTCAAACAAATTTACTACTTTTAAAAAGACAATTAATAAAATGCGTAAAACTTTATGTGTTTGATTATTGACATTAAAACGAATCGTCAGTAATGGGCGGTAATATCAGTACTATCAGAGAGGGACAGTAATAGATGTTAAAATGAAATGTACTCGTTTACTTTAGTCTGGAACCTATTAACAGTTTAATGCGAAGTGACTAAAAAAACCTCATTCTTTGCATAGTTACCATGTTATATAATAAGATATTACCATAATTATGTAAATATTAATCTTGGATTCATTTTATTACTTTTTTATTTTATATACCTTAAACGTTTCTTTATAAATTAATTGTGTGTATAAGGTGGAATTATCAACGACGGTTAATAACAAAACAGAATGATAAGAACCTATCGATAATACCGGTTCAATAACCTATTGTATAGAATTTATTATGCGCTACATTACGAAATGTTTGCTCAGTTTTGGCTGCCTTCGTATGATCGATTTGAATTAATCCAATAGGTTTTATTTAAAAATGCTGATATTTGAATGGCCTGTGAAGTAAAAAAATCCAGTATAATTTATTTTTACATGACAGTAAATTCTAGGAAATTGGTAAATATCAAAAACATAAGACGCATTGACCTGACAGTGGTATTGCTGATGGTAGTAAATAAACCGAT
>DWJH01000341.1:0-11396 GCA_018248735.1 Tagiades litigiosa | reverse complement strand
ATTGCAATCTTATGGGCACCGTTCCTAGAACGGTTTAAGGTATTCAGTGCCATAAACTCGAGGTGGCTTTGAAAGTAATGCCCATTTTAAGACGACCGTCAGTCTAAGGTACTGAGGACCGCAAAAAAGTCCTGTACTCACCTAGTGTCCACTCGATTTTGATGAAGGTCTTTTAAATTGCGACACCGTTAGCAACATGGTTTAAGTTTTTTCACCGACAATTCCGACGGGTAAGCGTAACTTTTTTATTTATTAATTAATGAAATTGAGAAATACGTATTGCATGCGTCTGATCTATAATCTATACTAATATATAAAGCTGAAGAGTTTGTTTGTTTGTTTAAACGAACTAATCTCAGGAACCGCTGGTCTGATTTGAAAAATTCTTTCATTGTTGGATAGTACATTTATCGAGAAAGGCTATAGGCAATAATATATTGTCAAAAAAATTAGGGGTCCCTACGAAAAGTCTATAATTGATATGTAAGAACACCGTTTGCCGGGTCATCTAGTTCTAGGTATATAAAAATAAATAAGTTTGCTGCGTACGTGCATAATACCTTCCGAACTTCATACGTAAGAACTTCCGAACAGTTCATACGGTTTCACTAATTATTTCTTTTTATATTGTTAATTGTTACAACGAGGTTGTATAAAAAGAAAATGTTCAATTACTGGAAATTTTATTAAACAATTATAATTTTTATTAGTATTTTTTATAAAACTCATTAGAAGGCGATGACTGTCTGTTTACAAAATAAAAAAAATCACGTTAACCAGAGTTTTGTAAATCACTTTTTAACAAACTTCTGTAAACATTTTACACGAACCGAATATTAAGAAATAGTAAGGTATATCTAAGTCTATATTAGCAGTACCTTATTCAATGGGCCGATACGTCAATTGGCCCAAATCTAGATCAGTTGCGAACGGTTGTTATGAAAACGTGCGGCGCGTGCAGGGCCCGTCGTGACCGCGGAAACTAGATTGTGGACCATAGAGTTAGGAGCGGCAATAGAACAGTCATTATATTTATTATCTATGCTTGTTAACACGTGAGAATGTCGCAAACGGTTAATACGTAATAAGGCATTAAAATCAGTTCTATGAACGCATAAACGTGCGATTTCTTGCATTATACTTGATCCAATGTATTATGTGCTAATAAATTATTGTGATTGAGTGAAAGAGATTTGCTATTCTTGTTTCCTTTTTTTTAATTACTTTTAATAAAACTACTAATTATTAGATAATAGATAGTACTTATAAAACAAAGTCTTTTAACTTACATTTTAGGATTTAAGTTGACAACTCATGTTTTTTATTTGCACTGACAATGACCATTTTATCATTTGGTTGCCTAATTCTATTCTTTCTTAATCGGATCACATAAAAAATTGCCTATATGTAATATGTAAATATTAATGTAAGTTTTTCTACTCAGTTTTTGTTCAACTAGATATAATGTGACAACCTAACAAATATTTTTTTGTTGCAGGTACGATAAATCTATGTTCTACCTACATGAGGTGACAAAAAATTGTGGTAATTTTTTTGTTTTTTTTTTGTTTTAACATACTTGTAAGTACAGGTAACCGATACACGTTTCTGTACATAAAAAGTACTATTCAAGCTTGACAATTCTAGAAAATACATGATATTTTTCAATACTTAGAACGGTAATTTTTCAGCAGGCGAATATTAACAAATACAACAAAAATAATTTAATACAAATTTCGCATTTATAGTTAACTAAGTCTCCATAAATGCAAAACACAAAAAACATACATTTTACGTAAAAAAAATCAAACAAACGCATCTAAAATTAATGTTTACATAACAGTTACATGTTTAAATTTGAAATAAATCTCCCAAAACAAGACATTAGCACGATAAAGTTTTGTCATTTACTATAATGGTAATATTTGGCACACTTTTTATGTGTCCAAAAATAATATATGCGCTTGTAAGTGATAAATAAAAATTTTTGAAATCATGTTTTATACATAATAAATATATGTATTTAACCCACATATTTGCAAACGCAATAATTTCCGCAAACAAAAACGCAACTTCAATTACATTATGAAATTGGTCATGATAATTTTATAGAATAAACGTGCCGCATCTAAACTATCTTAAGGTTTCATGAACACTACATTACGTCGGAAGTTGCTCTCATTCGGATATGATGCAACAAATTATGCGATTATGATTATAATTTACTCCTCGTTATCTGCGTATGTTTTTATTGTTATGAGTATCAATAAATATTTAGTTTCCATCGTGTTTAGTTAGTTAGATCACAAGAGTTACAATGGCGGCAACGCATTGTTGGCGCTCTCGTCACGGCCCATCTATAATAGATTGCTGGTTTAATTTATCATAAAAACACTCACTATAGCATCCATGCACCCATCACTTCAGCAAATTAAAACTTTTCTCTCCTTTTTTTGTAATATATTATAGTATCCTTTGTAAGGTTGCTCACGACTGCGTTGGAAACTGAAACACAAGTTTTAAAAGATCTACGAGTTGTTTCATTGCAGAATGCAGAAATAGGTGTGATGATATTACAATAGGTAGGTATTTCGACAAGCTAGTATATATGCATATTAAATAGCAATTTTATTAATAGTAATGTTGTTTACATGCCATAAATCATTATATCTATAATCGAAAATATTACGCTAAGCGAATCGATATATCGATGTATGAGAGACAAATCACTCGAGTTAAAAGTGATAGATCTGGTCTTCGGGAACCTGTATAAAGCTTTCGCTGACGGTCAATGCCATCGGATGAACCTCGTTTCACGACGCTGCAATCAAGAGGTATTACCTAAGACGTATTAAGAATGCCGTGTTGAAATACGCGAAAGCATACATACCGGAGCGGTAAAAACTATAGCATTCCTGTTATAAATAGCATTTTTTTTCAATACAAAAAATGTTAAAGTTTTGCAAGAGATTTTTCTGCGAATGAAAGTGCAATCAGTATCTCAGTTTATATATGTAAATTAATATCTGTGCATGTGTTCGTGTATTTTCGTCCAAAAGAAAGAGAGAATCATTTTAGTACTCAAAATCAATACGTTTGTTTATATTACCTATAGATTAGATAAGTGGACCAATTTCGATTTAATTTTGATTCAATAATCAGATTAGCTCTGCACATGATCTATTTAAGTTTGTAAAACCTGTTGTATCCACAGAATTCAACTGTGTTTAGACTATTTTGTGTCATAGGTATTTCCATATATTTTTACAAAACATGATTTTTCCATATTTCTTCAATATTTCTGGGCGTAGATTATATTTATTAGTACAATACACGGATACCATAACTAACAGTACAAATATATACAAGGTTTCACTCTAAAAATAATCATATTATTTTGAAATATATTTAATCGTGCAACTATTAATTAGCGTCTATTTAGAATGAACCGTAAATTTACCTCATTTATATAATAACTAAAGCATGTTTAATTTAGAACGTAGTTATAATAGCGGTAATATTATTTAACTAAGTTGCGCATTTCTGGGCAATTATTACTAAGTTATTACGTAGCTAATTTTACGCACATTTGATTTCTGCGTGCCTGTTATTCAGATTAGGTAACTTTTAAAATAATGCCGGTTCAGTTACTGGTTATTAATATTAAAAAAACACGTGTATATGGTCTGCACAAATACAAGTGCTGGAAGAAGAAATTGATTGTTTTTATTGAACGAAACTAGCTACCGCACTAGATGCTTCAATTTTTTTTATGTTACTTAAATTGCATTATGCAATATAGAGTTAGTTTATTTGGCCGCTGAACATGTGACAGGATACAATTTAGTGACAGGATATATTCAAATTAAAAATATATATCTTAGTTATCAAATTTTAGTGAATATCATAGTAAACGTAAATTACGATAAATCAATGACAACAGGTACAAAACCCACGAATATTTTGTATGGAAAAATGTTTTTTCTTTTATTTAAGTTTTTCCTTAATTTTTAATGTTTAAATAGTTTTTGTGCTATTCTAGACGGAGATAAATGCAACACATCAACATGAAAATCCGAAAACGGTCCAGCCGTTCTTGAGTTATAAGTAGTGTACCGAAACCCGACATTTTTTTATTTACAGATAATGTATATTGTGATGTATCTACGAGATATTAGATATAATTAGTTTCATTTATTATAAAGACATTATCACCGCACCCAGCCAATTCAGGTCATACCGCTGCCAAATTTACATACATTGTTAAGACAAATGCCTCTCTAATCTGGCACGAGCGTGGCTAAACCAATGACATAACTTAACCATGGTGTTACCGTGACCAGTTGTGTAACGCAAGGAACTGCAGGACGTGTAACAGTATCAGTATTCAGTGGTGGACTACCACTTTCACTGTCCATTGTCCATTGCTCCTGCTAACACCGATGGCGGTGGCGATAGTCGTGAATTGAATCCGATAACAAGTAGAGCGGAACCATTGCAAGAATACCGATTAAACAATTACACGAAACGAAAATCATTTTTAAGAAACACTCCGATAATCTCTTTTGGGATTAGGCAACCGCGTTGACGTAAGCTACCATTAGTGACAGATGCTATCTAACTTATATTGCATCTAAGATTCGGTATTCGTTTCTTTGTGCAGTTGTTTGGTACTTCATGTAGAAATGCATTTGAATGGAATTTGATGCACAGATAAATTGTAACTTAGATGATAACGGATAGAACGCTTTACATAAAGGTTAAATGAAATATCCGTTTATAGTTAACTAGTGGTCGCCTAGCTTCGTGCGGGTCTTTAATAAAAATTAATAATATATAAGTTAACACACTTAAACTCCACAGAATCACTTATTGTGATAGTTTGAGGTAACTTTTTTACACAATATTGGAGTTTTTTAAGGATCTCTAATTTTTTTTGATAATATAATATAGCCTAGGTCAACTAGGGGTAATGTGCCTTTCTAACGGTGCAAGAATTTTGCAAACCGGTCCAGTGGTTTCGGAGTCTATTCAATGCAAACAAACAAACAAAATACAATCAAATCTTTCCTCTTTATACATTTAGTATAGATATTCAAGTTTACACAGAAATTGGGAGCAGATGTTAGTCGAAAAATACAATAGAGCGTTAATTCCTTGTATTGTCGTTTAAAAGCAGAACATTTAGTAAAAAAGAAATTAGCAGGCTGTTAAATTCTTCTCTAATTTATTAAATTTTTATTCGCATTTACTTTTTTTAATGGATATATTTATTTAATAAACAACATAATATATCTGATAGAAATGAAAATAAAAAAAAATATAAAAAGGCATATAAACATGAAAATTCGAAAATAATTTAAAATAAATAATATTGATTCGCATAAATGTGTTTTGCTAAATGCTTACAATAAAAAGAATACTTGAATAACAATTAATTTGTCTTGATGGTGCATTATAACGCGGAAACAATTTACTTTTTAATTTAAAAGACATTTTACTATAATACAATCGCTTCTGAAAGCCAATATTGTATTGTGTAACTGGCCGCACACGATAAGTAGCACGAAGTGACCGTTCATAATGCATAATCACACATTAAAATACCAAACGTAAACTATAACAATGCGATCTTTCCGTCATTGAAATTTAAGCTCTACTGCTTGGCTTTTAAGATAAAATTAGAATGGTATAAAAGTGGAATATTTTTAAGGTCGTGCCACATTGTTGTGTAAGTAAAGATTTGTACGCAAATAATCTCTAATCACGTACTTTGATCTGTCCATCTGTCCTTCCGTCCGGCCGCTTTCACGATACGTGAGTGCAATTTATATTTCGTTAAATATGTAATTAATATTTTAATACAGTAAAATGTAGTGTGGTCCTAGAACTAAAGTGTTTTTGTATATAAGTATTTTTAACATTATTTTCTTAGTGTTCATAGCTACTAATGAACAATATTTAATGATTAGGAAGTTGTACTGTAATTTGTCTATTTTCTATTTACTTTAACTATAAAAAATGTTAGTTAAATACTTTTGAATTACCTAATTATTATAATAAGTATAATAATTTATTTTTCTTATTAAATTTCTTCAATTTCTTATGCAGTTTGGGTCATACATAAATATCTTGCAAGAGTTTTATTTAATAAAAAGATAAGTTTAATTCATTTTAGCATAAAAATACCAACAAAATAAAACAAAACAGGTCAAATAAAAGACAGTATTTACATATATGCTATACAATTAATGTAAATGTTATTAAATCTGACAGCAACAATTAATGCGAATAATTAATAACAGTGAAATAACACGACTTGTATGAGTTTAAAATGAGTTCGTAGATTAAAAGTAAAATTAAAATTTATTACATTCTAGTTCGTGGTCCAAATTGCATTTGATATTATCTATGGGTTGCGTGACTATTTTGTATATTATTCTGACATATCTATATGTTATAGTGTCCAATTTTGTTGTAATTCCATATTATTTATTTCAAATGAATAGCTACACGAAAGTTAACGTGGTTTTATTTGAAACTAGCTGTTTAGGCCAATGTCGTTCCGCCCGGAAAAGCTTTAAGCGATATGCCGACAGCAGCGCCATCTACCGGGACCAATAACAACTCAGAAACCTTCTTTGACACTTACGCAACAACTTTGCTAAAGATTATCACATGATCAAATGAACAGTTTACGATTCCATAAATAACTGGTAGACAGATAGACAAACATTAATTTTGATTTATAAGATAATGGCTGCGACATTTTCAATGAAACAATTTTACCGTAAGGCAATCAGACTTACATATACTAATATTATCTTTTTGTCACCATTGTTCAATCTCAGAATCTAGACATTGAAAGCCTCCAATTGTACCAGCAACAATTAATAACCGCTTACAATTACTGATTATATAGTATTACGTTAATAATGATAGCGTTATTATGAAAGAACATTCGTTATAAAAACGCTGCGGGCATTTATCATGCCCACGACATATGTAGCACGAGCCAGAAGGCCAAGCGTGACTTCTTTTGATGTGCACAAAAATACATCGTGATCTGTCAGTGTTTATCATCAATATCAATAAGTGGTTAAACATTTGGATGCATTGATATTTTTATATTTTTACACGTTTAAATTAGCTTCGATTGTATGTATGTAACGGTTCTCAAAGTAATTTTAAAGATCCTTAAGACGTCTATACATTTTAATATTTTACACACACCTTAAGATTATATAAGTTCTAAGTTTTAACAGCAAATAAAACTAAAAGTTGAAAAAGTACTAAATAAAAAATGAAATAACTTTTAGTACAAGCAGAAAATAAGTTGTCCTGTGCAAGATCTTGTGACCATAACTGCGTTGCTACTCCTGAGGTGTAAATTGGTCACCTCACTTATCACTAGAGCATTTAGATCCTTTAAACTGAAACAACTCGCAAGAGTTACTTCACAGCAGAAACGGCTGCTACCACACCAATTACTGACCGTCGAACTCCAGTCGACCTGAGAAACTAGGTTTTGTTGTGAATAAACTGTTATCCAATTGATGGACAAGCTACATTAAAAGCGAAAGTATAGCTGTCTGTTACTCAGAAATACGGTAAAGGGATTATTCATTTTGTCATTCAAACAAAACATTGGCGATATAACACCATTCTGTTGCTTAATAAACAAAACTGTTACGTAAAGAATTGTAACACCGCAAATTGTTTCCTGATCGTAGAATTGCTCTGGCCGAGTAATCTAGGTGGTAGTCTCACCAATTTGTGTATTTGCCGTCCCTATACCTAAAGTATAGGGTTGCTGTATGTCTTAAGCAGTCTTAATTACTTATCAGAAGCTGTAACTGCATATCTACGATATTGGTATTTTGATGTCATCTGTTGCGTGCTTTTTGATTGATTTATTGAAATTGCTCTTATGTATCAAAATATTTTTGATTCATTGGTAATAAACCTATATATGTTATGTATTATATATGTTTGTTTAAAACTTTTACACTTTATTTCGATTACATTGAAATGGAAAAGCACCAGGCATGTTATGATATCTGAAGTAAAGATTTTTTCGTTTTTATTGAACATATAGTTTATAAAATCTTTATCGTAGCCGTCATAATATTCAAGAAGTCACATAGAAATAATGTTAAGAAATTAATATTACAAGTAAAAAGCGTACATTTAGTAAAATTGAGAACCTATTCGTTTTTTTGTTGTCGTTAAAAAATGTAAAACAAATTAAGTGAATAATAAACTATTGGAATAATTAAGAACTTTTACGATATGTACAAAAGAATGGACAACTTTTGTTTATTTACTAAATACAGGGATATATAAAGAAAATATATATAACGACAGCCCTGTTTGTATGTTAATATAAACTCACGATTCTAGTATCGGTTTGCTTAACTGCAATGCGTTGCGTTTACAAAATTATACACTTGCATCCTACTTATGCTGTGACGTAATTTAAATGAATGAACGGAGGTTTTCATTCTATCATTCGCTCTACGTCAACCAATCACGGACAACTTCGTTGCCTAAGATTAATTATGCACATTTGGATAAAGGAGATTAATTGAAGTTTGAAGTATTTTATTTAAACATAATTTAATTTAGTTTTTTTTTAAATTCCTTATCTAGTTTTGTTAATGGTAGCTAATACTTATAAGTGTTTGGTTTAACTTGATTAGTTTTCGATAGCTCTTTTATTTGACAAAATATGTATTGAAATAACCAAGTGTAGGCTAAAATTAAAATACTAATTAATATTTCTTTCCTTCCCAACAAACGTCTGGGTTCAACTGGTCTGAAAATATTTTAACTTATAAATTTTTTTTGTACACACAAATCAAAAATAATAACACGCTATGGGATCCTAAGACCTAGAGACAGAAGTTTGGCATAAATGTTCTTTTGGTTGTGTAGAGGCAAGCTAAAAACGCAATATTTACAAGTCTTAAAAGGGATTTTTAGGCGAACGAAGTTGCAGGCGTCATCTAGCCCAGTATTATATATATATATAGCACATCAATCCTTTAGGTAACATTATTATGTAATAATTCAATGGTAGTTAGATTGCGTTTGCTAAGCGGGACATTAAGTGTTATGATATAAACGAGGCCATACATTTTACAGGTGAACTTAATTTACATAGTAACTGTTATACTTTGCCATTCCAATATCCTGTTAGTCATAATAAATAATTTTAGGAAAATAATAATTAATATCTTATTAATGACCCGGAAACGTTGTTTTCCCATGTCAATTATTATTATTGGAGTTTTAGTAAGGATCCCTAATGTTTTTGAAAATAAAATATAGCCTATAGCCTTCCACAATAAATGTACTATCCAACACTGAAATAATTCTTCTAATCGGACCAGCGGTTCCTGAGATTAGCGCTTTTAAACAAACAAACAAACAAATAATTTTTCAGCTTTATATACGAATATTAGTATACATTACCTGAATTCTACCGTTTTAATACTGCCACAACGCTCTTATTAACAGGCTACCCAGAGACAAAGAGGTTCTTTACTATCACTTATATTATTACCCGACTATTATAATTATTTTAGTTTTTTTTAGATATTGGACATATTTTAATTGTTATAAAAGTATCAAACGAACACACAGTATGCATTTGATAGCTTATTATTTAAGAAATATCATAGACAACTTGAACATTTTGAAAATCGAAGTTGGAACTGTGGTATTAGAGCGGTGCAACTTTTAAAAATTAATTGTTGTGTGCAACCTTAAGACAAGCTATGTCTTAAGTCTATGTTAAATTATAGTTTTAGATTGATCTATAAAAACCATTTGACAGACTGAAAATAAACACAAGCAGTATACACTAATGTTCTTGCCGTTCGAACTATTTACTCTAACAATACCGTGAGATGAAATGCTAAATCTTTGCTCAATGGCTATAAATCGTATTGTGACACGTATTCAAATACGACTCGAATTTAGGTTGGTCTTTGTGAATGATTTTCGACAATGAAAGCGTCAATATCTATTTATTTCATAACACCCCATAACGTTAACTGCAGGCCTAGCATACTACATCGAGAAGTTTGAATTCTATTCGAGATCGAGAGAGCTGGCTCGCTATTGGTCAATGCTTCTCTCCCCGTCAGATTCTATTGGAGAAATAGCGTGCGAGCAGAAACGATTCGCCGAAACCATCTCGAATTCGTTAAATTCTGTGAATAGTGTGTTAGGTCCGCTGTTTGGTGCCGTGACGTAAAAGTTTTGCCTTGTTCTCTTCATCTTGTTGCTCAATTCATCACATCCCGTCAATAAGTCTACTGGGCATGAGTTTCAGACTGTCAATCGGATTGGTGGGTTCCATGCATCATCGAGAACATTATGTACTTTTAGACATGCATTTCCTCACAATGTTTTCCTTCATCGTTATATCAAGTGATTACCACTATGATAAAGTGAAATCACCAATTTGATTAAGTGTTACAAGGACGGGAGTTGAGAGGAGATAAATTTGCCTGATGTACTTCATGGAAGACTATTTTCCATACGCTATGGCTAATCTCAAGAGACTGTATTCATGGTTAGATATTTAAGAGGTCTTGCAGCTCACTTAAGTCATCATCATCTTCATCACCCATAAACGTCCCACTACTGGGCTCGGGTCTCTTCTTTGACTGAGAGTTATTCCATAGTCCATCACGCATGCCAAATGCGGATTAGCAGACTTCACATATCTCGCAGAACATTTGAACTCTAAGATAAGACGCTAAGACGTTTATTGTTGGCTGTTTCAAATACCGTGGATATGGGATCCAATCCACAATGTTCAATCTGAAACAATTCCCAAAAGTTCCTTCACTGCAGACATGGTTATGGTTGTGTACTGACCCCGTCGAGCGGATAGTCACCATTAAACCTAACGCATTACGCCATGAATAAATAAACAATGGCATCATAAACTTTAACTAGCTGTAGACCTGTGGAGTTTTCCAATTAGTGAGCGGCAGACTTTGATTATGGCTTCGGGGTTGTTCAACCGAACACGGAGGTTGCTATGCGAATAATTTTCCTTTGCGACGACTCGTAGTTTCCTAGGGATTTAGTTTTGTGAAGCTGTGACAGCAGCTTGAGATAAGAAGGATTTTTATATTGTCTTGTGAGAAGCGAGCGATTGCAGTTTCATCACCGCCCATCTTATTAACTTATGAAAATTACGTAGATCGTTCTCGAATAGTCTCAATGATGTTTCACCATCAGCATCACAACCCATCAATGTGCTACTACTGGTTTCGGAGAGGAGACCCTCTCAGGCTGAGAGGATTAGGCCATAGTCTACCACGCTGGCCAAATGCGGATTGGTGGACTTCACACATGTTCGAGAACATTATGAA
>DWJH01000340.1:0-11404 GCA_018248735.1 Tagiades litigiosa | reverse complement strand
GACTTTTAGAGAAAAAATATTTTTATGGTGTTTACCTAAGGGAGTCTGTGTAGGATAGCACAATAATTTTAAAGACTTTTGATAGCAATTCTTGAGCTGTATTAATAAACAAATATTTCGATTTTATTTGTTTTAAGCTCAAATCTATAAATTTTAAGTCTTTGGCACTGCTTAAGGAAAGTTATAAATTTATTACCATCGAACCTCTTATAACGATATACAATCTTAATTTCTTACAATCAACCTACTTCTTAAGCACATGAATTAAATTTTTTAGTTTTTGATTTTTTTACTTTTGTTGACGCCCCTTATGAAAGACAAATACAACAATTTTAAAAACCTGTTAAGTAATTTACTTGTACATTTAGGAATTGATAACAAATGCATTCTAAAAGAAAATAGTATTCTAATTGATTTAAACCAATTGTATTCTAAAATGGACTACTTTATAAATTTTAATGATTCACAATGTTTTATTTTTAAAGGTGATTTTACTTATTTAATTCAAAATGTAAAACATTTACTTAAAAATTCGGATGTATCTTTTGCTAGTTTAACTTACGATAAACATCTTTTAATTTCTCAGTTAGTAGATCAAATTTTAAATTCAATTAATGTACAGGAAATGGTTAGGTCTTGGACTATGAGAATTTCCAAAGAATTTTGTGAAATTTACGAAGAGCATAACGTGAGAAATATTTTAAATTTTAATAAAAATGAATTTAAGATTCTAGAACTTGAAAGTGAATCTTGGATTACACAAATTAAGAAATTACTAAATTGTAAAAATAATTTAAAATGCCTTTTAGATGAAAAAATCTTTTGGTATCAATTTAATGAAAATTTAAAAATTTTAGAATGTTTTTTTGAATCAAATCAATTTAAATTTTTGTATAGAACTACAATTGAATATAATATGTTAATAGCCAAATCTACTTTTGATACAGTACGAAATTTATCTAAATATAAAAGGATTTCTAATTTATTTAATGAATTTTATGATAAACTTGATTTAGATTTACTTTATCAATGCAATAATATAAAAAATTACCAAGAGACGTACAGTAAAATAATAGAAATTATAATACAAACTTACGATAAACAACAAACTTTAATTAAAAATTCAATTAAAAATAATTTAAATGGATTAATAGAACAAACTCTTAAGATTTTAGAATGTGGTGATTTAAAAAATGATCATTTTTATATTAGAAATATAATCACAGATTCTTACAGATTGTTTCATTTAGAAAAAGATGATTATCTTTATGAAATATTATCAGATTATAACGCATATTGTACGGAATACGAACATTGCTTTTTAATGAAAAAGATTTTAAATGAACATTTTAATATTGTAAATGAATCTTTAGAAATTAATTTAAAAAATTATGAAGACTATCTTGATAAAAATTATAAAAAACTTTCTAAAAACTTTGTAAAATTTGAACAAGCTTGTTTAAATTCTTTGATTTTATTATTTAAAGAAATTTGGAATGATAAGACACCAGTGAATTTAAAGAATGTAATTTATTTAGGAACCAGTTCGTTAAATGAAAATTTAGAATTTGAAAATAATTTTAATTGTTTAAATCTTTTTGAACATTTTTTTGATTTTGAACTCTTTCGTAAAGAAACAATTGTTGAACGTACATCTCTTTTAGATCATTTTTACAGGAGTTTAATAATATTTTCTCATAATTTGAGTTACGATGAAGTTGATTTATCAAATGAATTGGGTTTGTATTTAGGATTCGTTTTTAATTTAGATAATACACTCAATTTAATTTTTAATAAAGATGAACATTTGGTTATGATTGACACCTTAAAAGAAAAAATTAAAATGATAGAAGAAACACTTCATCTTAGACTTAATTTACAATTTGAAAAATTTTATAACGGACTTATAAAAAGAAATTTTACAGAAATTAAAATGTTGACAATCGAAGAAAATTCTTTTTATGATTTGAATTCCTTGAATTTAGTAGATCTAACTCAAATTTATTTTGAAATTGATTATTACATTGTTCTGATCGAGATACTTGAAAATATTCCAAAATCAGAAACAGGTCAGTTATTTGTAAAATCAATACAAAATTCACATTTTTACGGCCTTTTAATAAAAGAACTTCGACCTTATTTTGAATTTAGAGAAAATTACTTTAAATATTATGAGAGTTTTAAGAAATTGAAAAATATTTTATCAAAACGTGAAGTCCGTCTTGAGTTGTTTAAAGAAGAAATAGAAAATGTTTTTGATGAAATAAGAAAATTTTATAATCTAAAAATCAAATATTTGTTAATATCAGAAAATACTTTTGAAAAGGCTGTCGAAAAGTTAAGTTTAAAATACACTGAATTTGTAATTTTAACCACTAGATTAAATCTCCACAAAAATTTTAGAGGTAAATTTACTTTTAATCCAGAAGAGCATTGTGTGGGGATAGGACATCCTAATACTTTCTTTTTCAGGACGTGTATCAAAGCTTCTTATGATATTTTAGTATCAAATTACTTTAAAACTGTAATAGATCGTATTTCAAATAGTAAAATTTTTAAAGAAATTAATATTAGTAAAGAAAAATGTCCTGATTTATTAATTGGGTTTGAACTATTTGATGAAATATTTCCAAAACAAAATGATACGCCTTTTTTTGATTCCTTAATCAATTTTGTTAATGTAAATCCTCATTTAATTAAAGAAATTGAAGATATTATTGATTCTGTAATAGAAAATTATAAAAAAACTAAAGAAGAACTTAATTTCTTATACGATCACGTAAAAGGCGATTCTTTAATTAAGAAAATTGAAATTTACAAAGAAAAAAACAAGATTTTGGCAAAAGTTAATAAGAATGAGTATCCACTTTATAAATTTACATCAAGTTTAGATACAGTTTGTTATTCAAATATGATTGAATCACTAACACAAACATTGATGAATAAAAGAAAAAAGATGATTGAAAAATTATTTAAAAAATCAAAAAGCTTTTTAAACAACTTTTCACAATCTGAGATATTTGAGAATCCGTTAATTTGTGGGGAATTTTTAAAATTTTATCTAAAAACTTTTAAAAAATCATTTAAAAAGATAAAAAAGGCAAACACTGAAGATGTTGACATTGATTTTATTGAAATAGAAGAATTTAATCTTAAATTTAAGACAATTTCTAAAGAAATAACTGAAAATAAAGAGGCTATTCTTAAAAATACCATAAAAGAAGTTGTTTTTGTTAATGAAAAACTTAGACAATATAAAGAAAATGGTTCATTTACTAATAAAGATCTAGAAGAAGTAGAAAATATTTTAAATGCATTTGATCAAATTTTAATTTTCTTTAATGAGCCAGAAATTGATAGATCGATAATTTACATTTTGAAAAAATCTTTAGAAGACAAAGAAACAATTTTTAAGATTCAAAACGAATGGAATGAATTTAAAAACACTACAATTAGTGAATTAAACGTTGATAAACTAAACGCTTTTGTTAAAAATTTAGAATCATTTGATTTAACACAACACGAAAAACTTAATTACATTTTTATGAAAAGAGATTTGATTTGTTTGATGCCAAATTTATTTAAAAATTTTGTAACTCCTGAATATTTTGATCCAGAAATACGCTTAGTTGATTTTTTATTAGATTTTTCAGTAGAACGTGTCAATAAAATTGTGCATGATTCTGAAATGAGTCATAAAACTCTTAAAGCCATTTCAAAAATTAAAAATTCAATTCAAGACATTTCATTTAATTTTGATAAAATCATTTTAAATTTTGAAGATGTTGAAAATAAGTTATTTTATTTAGTGGCAGAGTGTAATGCTTTGGAAAATTATGTAAAACTTGAGAAATTTATTCCAGAAATCAAAAAATTAACAGAAATTGTTTATAACATGATAAGAACTAATACAAAGATAAGAGAAGTCCAGGATATAAATTTAGATTTAAGAAAAATTATAACTGGAGATGTTTTCAAATTAATAAAAGAAAAATTTGATAAATTAAATTTTGAGATTACGAATTTAATTGAATCATTAAAAGAAAATCAAAAATATCCTCTTAAAAATCTCCTTCATAAAGAAGAGATTATAGAAAATTTAAAATCAGAAGCCATTGATTTACAATTTTATGTCAAAAATACGATTATTTCGTACAGAGAAAAAGTGCACCGTTTTTATTTTGTTTCTGATGAAGATATTTTAAATTTGCTTTGTGGGAGATTGACGTATCCTGAAATTTTAATACAAATGTATAATTTTGATGAAATAATTGTTGAGGATAATACCGTAAAAAGTTTTAGATCAAGAAATGAAATTGTGATTTTAGATGAATTTATTGATTTGTCATTAGATGTTATAGATTTTTTTACTAAATTTAGTAGATTGTTAAAAGAAACATTAACAAATTATTTAAAAAGCCAACTAACCATAAAAATTAAGAATGAAAAAAGATTTACAAATGATCAAGAAGGTTCTTATTTAGAAAAAAATTGTATACAAAGTTATTGTGATCTTTCAATATTATCCCAAAACTCAAAAATAAGTGTAATAGACGACTTTTTAAATGAATTTTATTATTTTAATGCGTTTACATTCGAAAAATCAACTAAAATCAATTTTTTAAATAAAACAAATGACCAATGGTTAGGAGATGTTATTCGTCTTTATCCTAAACCAGAAATCTCTAATAGTAAATTAATCATAAGAGATATCAATAAAAATGATGTTTTTATGGAATATTATCCTCCTTCTGATATAGTTTTTACTAATCTTACTTCTGCTATCTTTTCTATGATTTCTTTAGGTTTGTCTAAAACAGCTGGTGTCATTTTATTCGGTAAAAGTGGTACAGGAAAAACAGAAACAGTTAAATATTATTGTAGAACTATTTTAAGACCTATTTACGTATTTTGTTGTAGTGAAGAATGTGATATTTCTACTTTAGAGAATATTATTACTGGTTGTATTAAAATGGGATCATATCTTTGTCTTGATGAATTTAATAGACTCAAGAAAAATACAATGAGTAGTGTTACTGAATTAATTTTTAAGAATAAAGATGATGTTAAATTCTTTCTTACAATGAATTTAGGATATTCAGGAAGAAATGAATTACCAAAATCTTTAAGATCAATTTTTACTGAAATTAGAGTTGATAATCCGGATATTAAAGACATAGTCGATATATTTTTTGAGGATTACAGTTCAAAAATTATGCGATTTTTGCCAAAATTAGAAAAAAATTGTGAAAAATTAGATCATTATAATTTTGGATTAAGAGCAATTAAGACAATAATAGGAACTAAATTAAATTTAAAACAATTTAATAATTTATTTAACACCCAAATACAAGAAAATCAATTGGTTTTATACGCCTTTTACATTTTTTATCATGCAACACTTTCTAAAAATGATAAAAATATTTTAAAAGAAATTTTTAATGAAATTTTTGATATTAAAATTACAAATACGATCTCATATCAAGATACTTTCAATTTTGGAATATCATCTTCTGCTGGTTTATTAATTTATGGTAAAGAAAGATCAGGTAAATCTACTTTAATTAAGGAACAAGCAAAAGTAAAAAATATTAAAATTGAGTATTATAACCCACCAAATACACAAAACTTTTTTGGTTATTACGATGAAATTACAGGAGAATGGATAGATTGTTCTTTTATAACTTCTTTAAAAAATAATAAAGATAAAGAGATTTGGTACGTATTTGATTGTATTTTAAATTCAAATTGGATTGAAAATTTCAACAGTGTCCTTGATGAAAATAGAAGTTTATGTTTAAAATCAGGAGAAATTATAAAAATTGGATCAAAAAGTAAATTTATTTTTGAGAGTTGTGATTTAAAAGAGATAACACCTGCTACTTTAACCAGGATTTTTACAATTTATATTAATGGCTACGATAACAATGATAATGATTATGTAAATGATATTAATGATGATATTAAAGATTGTAAGGATATCATCTCAAATCTATCATCTAATTTTTTATTTGATAAGGTCACATTTTTGACTGGTCATGGTAAATTTGATTTTTTAATTAATTTATTGGGTGATAAACTTACTGTTGTAGATGCTAATGATAATATTTTTGTAGATTTATTTACTAAAGATGAGTTAATTATCAGAAATAATGAAAAGTTTTTTGTTAAAGATTTAATTTTGTACATTGAAAGTTTTGATAAAGCAAGTCAAAAACTTCAAGAAATGGTTAGAGAATATGCTCAATACGGTAAAATTGGAGATGTGATTCCAAGTAAATTGATATTAATTTGTGGTTATGATAAAAGTAAAATCCATAAAAGATTAAGATACAAAGGTTTAGTAGTAAATTCTACAAATGAAGATCTCTCTTTAAAACTTTTTAGAAATTTAAATGAAAAATATTCAAAATTACATGATTTTTTAAAAACCTCAAAACAATTAGAAAAATTTAATAATGCAATTTACGCTCTTTATGAACAGAAATTTATAAAATACCACGATGTTTTTAAAGTGTTAAAAGTTTTAAATTCAATTTTAAACCTAGAAGAACCTTTTATTAATATTTTTTATTATGTTACAAATATTTTTTCAATAGGAGATACAAAAGATGTTTTAACTAAAATTTGGAATATTAGAAATTTAAAAGGAACAAGAACAGACTGTAATAAAAACTCAGAAGCAACAATATCTTATTGTAATCAAAATTCAAAAGGAAAAATATCTTATTGTAATCAAAATCTAGACACAAACCTAAGTAATGATAATCAAAATCTAGACACAAACCTATGTAATGATAATAAAAACTCAGAAGGAACAATATCTTATTGTAATCAAAATCTAGACACAAATCTAAGCAATGATAATCAAAATCTAGACACAAACCTATGTAATGGTAATAAAAACTCAGAAGGAACAATATCTTATTGTAATTATAATCAAAATTCATTTACTTTTTCTAATTGCACTCAAAATTTAATAAGTTTATTTTTAAATTTAAAATATCCTTTGATTATCATTGGTCCAAAATTATCATCAAAAAGATTTTTAATTGATAATTGTTTAAAAAATATTAACAGAGAAGTTAATATTTTTAATTTTTATGATGAAATTAAATTTGATCCTAATGGTATTTATTTAATTGATAAAATAGAAAAGATTCCTAAATCAATATTAAGAAAGAGTTTTGTACTCAATTTAAATTTACCGAAATATTTAGTTTTAGATTATGACACAATTTATGCAAAAGAGCATAAAGTTTATGGGATGTTTGATCATCATGATTATGGTAGAGATAATAATGAATATATTAAAGTAGATGAAGATAATAATGGTTATGATGAATATGTAGACCATGGTACTAATCAAATATCATATTTTTATAAACCTTATTTATCATGTTCTTGTTGTGGTTTGAATATCCCTAAATCTAATAGAATTTATTCGAATGATTTAAATTTATTTAAAGAAATTCTTTTAAAAAAAAATCCAGACCATCAAATTGTTAATATTAATAATTTATTTTCTTTTGAATTAGAAAATAAGAAGATTTTGATTCTTTTTGATTCTCATTTTAAATATCGTGATTTTATAAAAACTTTCCATAAACTGCATAAACAATCTTTAGAGAAATACGAGAGAAGAAAATCTCAAATACAAGAAGGTTTTAAAACAATTAGTAATTTTAAAGAACAAGCTTCTATACTTTTAAATGAATCTATTAAAAAGAAAAACCAACTTGAAATCTTAAAAAATCAAGTTAAAGTTAAAATGGATAAAATGGTTGAGATCCAAATCCAAATGAAAGTAGAAAAAGAAAGGATTTTCCATAAACAAAATGAATTAGATTTAATTTTTAAAGAGAGTTTAAATAAAAAAAATATAATTGATATTAAAATGAAAGATATAATCCCATTACTAAATGAAAGTAAAAACAAAATCACCAAAATTTCAAAAAGTCATTTAGCAGAAATTAAAACAATGGTAAAACCTCCCAAGATAATAAAATTTGTAATTGAAATAGTTTATTTGATGATAGAAGAACCAGAAATAAATTCAAATGTAAATTGGGGATTTTTAATGCAATTTATTAGAAAAGAAGATTTTATGAGTAAAATAATAAATTTTAAAGGGATTACTAAGAATATGAAAGAATTAGAAAAGAAGAACAAGGGTAATGGTAAGGGAGATAATGTTAAGGGGGATAATAAGGTAGACATTAAGGGTAGTAGTAAGGTAAATAATAAGGTAACAAAGCTTGAGGGTAAGGTAGATATTAAGGGGGATAAGGAGGATAATAATGATGGTGATAAGGAAGATAATGTTAAGCGGGATAATGATAATGAGGGAGATTACAAATCATTATCTTCTACCCTACCTACATCATCACCCACTTTACCTACATCATCACCCACCCTACCCACATCCTCTAATATTAATAACCTTAGTTTAAAATCTGCTTATAAAGCTTCTTTTGCTTGTGGTATCCTTTACGAATGGATTTTAGCTAATTTTGAATATAAAAAAGTCCATTTAGAAGTAAAACCCCTTTTAGATGAGACCGAAGAGATTAAAAATAAAATTGAAGATTTAAAAAAACAAATTAAAGAAGAAGAAATTAAATATAAAGATTTAGAAGAAGAGATAAAATTGAGTAAAGAAGAATACAGTAAATCATCTTTTGATTTAGAAGAAATTAAAAAGGAAACCAAAGAGTTAGAAGATAAACAATTTAAAATTAATTTTACTTTAAATTTAATTCATAATGAAATAGAAAAATGGGATTTAAAAGAACCAGGAGATATTTTAAAATTTATGATTAACAATAAAGAATGGTATTTTAAAGAGAAAAAGAATTTGTTTGTAACAAAAAGGGAAGGAAGTGATGTCTTAAGGGAAATGGGTGACAGAAAGGAAGCGAGTGATATTACTGGTATCCTAAGGGAAGGTTATGATAAGGGTATCTTAAGGAATGGCAATAATAAGGTAAGCCTGGATTCAAATAATCCCTTATTAAACGCATCTCCCCATTTCTTAAAAACTTCTACTAAACATAAAAACTTTTTACAGGTCCTTAGAAATGCCCAGGTTTACAATTCAAATCTTTTAATTTATGATGTTGATGATTTTATAATTCCTATTTACAAACTCCTTAAGTATCAATTACTTACTAAGACCTTCTCTATAATTTTAATTTCTAATTTTGATATTAATTTTTATTCAGAATGTACTTATAATTATGAAATTATCAGTAAATTTAATTTAAATTTTAATTTAAATTTAAGAAAACATGAAGAAGATCTTTTAAATTCAATTTTAAAAAAGGATTTAGAAGAGATTTGTAAATATAAAAAGATTTTAGATTTAAAAAGAGAAGAATACAAAGAATTAGAAAGTAAAAGGAATTATTATTTAAATTTAAATAAGATTTATGGACAATTAGATTTAAAATATAAAAAATTTTATAGATTTGGATTATCATTTGAAATATTTAAAAGTTATATTAAAGATAAAAGGGATAATGAAATGGTTGATAAAAGGGATAATGAAAGGGTTGAAAAAATGGTTGATAAAAGGGATGAAAAAATGGTTGATAACGGGACTATTAAGGAAGATGAATTGAATGATAATGGGACTATTAAGGAAGATAACATTAATTCAATTAATGATCCTGGTTTTTATTTAAATACCATTTTTAATTTAGGTCTTCCTACTAATATTAATCCTATTGATATTAAAAATGAATTTATTAATTCTAATAATGATCTTACTATTATTAGTACAAGTGGGGATATAATTTATGAAATAGAAATGAATATAAAAATAAAAGATACGATTTCAGCAGGATCAAGTAAAAATAATAAAAAAATAATAGAAATATTAAAAGGGGGATATGTTAAGGAAGATGATAGAAATAAAGGTAAGGAATATGTTAAGGATGATGATAGAGGTCAAGGTTATGCTGATCAAGGTCAAGGTCAAGGTAAGGAATATGTTAAAGGATATGAAAATGATAAAGAATATGTTAAAGGTAATGATGATCAAGGTCATCTAGAAAAACTATCTAATAACAATATTGTTAATATTAATACCCCTGTTTATTTAATTAAGAATATAAATCTTTTAGATAAAAATGCTTTAAGATCTCCAAACCCTAAAAAAAGATTTATTTTTGTATCAGAGGAGATTGTGGATCATAATTTGATTTACAATACGAGGATCCTTTATAATCCAAAAGAAATTGAAATAGAAAAAATCAAAAATAAATATTTAAAAATATTTAAAGGAGATGAAGAATCAATAGAATACCATTGTGAATTATTAAAAGAAAAAGAAGTAAACTTTAATGATCTATTATTAATAATAAATAGTAAAGGGGAATGTAGTACTAAGGAAGTGGATAAGGGAATGGATGGTATTGAGGAAGGTAGTAGTGGGGATAGTTGTAATGATAGGGAAGTAAGTAATGAGGAATGTAGTAGTGAGGATAGTAGCAAAGACCTTAAGGTTACTAAAGATTCCCATACTACTACCACTCCATATACTACTACCACACCCCATACTACTACCACGCCCCCTTCTTTTTATACATCATCTTATGATCCCTTTGATTTTTATCTTAAATCTCTAAATTCTATCCAATACAATATCTCTAATTATTCTTTTGTTCATTCTCTGGGTAATTTTAATCCTTGTGCTGCTATTTTTACTGATCCTTATGATGATTGTGTTTGGTTTTATTTCATTTTAAAAAGAGAAGAGTATCTCTTAAGGAAAGGGTTTTATATTAGGAAGTACAAGAAAAGAGTGGAAATTCATTTTAAAAAAATATACTCAGGAGATTTAATTTTTAATTTAGATAAGAAAGAAATTAAGATTTGCATAAAATATCCCACTAAAATTTATAAAATTGACAATCTTAATATTGATAATAATTGTATTTTGAATGGTACTCCCCTTCATATTCTTCCTTACATTCCTCCTTCTCCTTTAAATTCTAATTTAATTCCTGATACCCTTTACCTTTCTAATTCTCTTTTCTTAGAATTAAAAGATTTAGAACCAAATTGTAATTTAAATTATATTTTTAATTTAAATCAAAATGAAGAATTCAGAGAATTACTTAAAGAAAATGATTTAATAAGGAAAAAATATTATGAAGAAGAAGATAATTATGAAATATATATTTAAAGGTTTAAGTATCTGAAATATAAGGAAGGGTAGGGGTATCTGAAATATAAGGTAAGGGGTAGTTGAAATATAAGGTACAGGTGTATCATAAAGGAGATAAGCTTATGTGTATACTTTTCACATTAACACCCCCTTTTTTGCTTCTTCACTTAAACCCCCCCCCTTTTTCCTTCTACAATCATCATTAATCATAACCCCGCCTTTTCCTTCTAC
>DWJH01000339.1:0-11413 GCA_018248735.1 Tagiades litigiosa | reverse complement strand
TAAACTTACAGTAAAAATTGCGGAATTGAGAAATTTGATTGGTGAAAATATGGTTTCTTTGAGGATGATGAATTTAGAAACTGAAGAAGAGTACGAATAAGTAACAAATAAATATATTATAAAGATTTGAGATGTTTTTTTATAAGATAATAAACTTAATTGAGTTTATAATAATCTTATAGAAATCTTAAAATTTTTTTATTTAATTAAATTATTGGTTAAATTTAAAACAAACAGTTTCGATACGATTTAAATGGTCAATACAGTAAAAATTCATGAAGAAACCACATGAAAATGTATTTAATTATGAATTTGTCCCTAATTTTATCTATAAAACCTCCGTATTCGAAAAAGAATTTAATTTAAGTAAATTACAAATAGAACAATTTTATGAACAAAAATTGATAGAAATTAAATCTGAGAATGCTTCGGATATTTTAAAAGTTAAAAATCCTTATCTTAGTTTTTATCTTCTTCTAAATTGCGATAATGATAATATTAATTTCACTGAAAAAGATGTTTCTGAAATTTATAAAATTCTTTTAAAAATACGACCGATTTTAGAATATCGAGATGTATCTATAAAGTTTATTGATATCTGTTTTAAACAAATGAAAAACATTTCAATGCATGGAATATTAAAGATTTTAAGTCTTTTTAATCTATCTGAAAATAATATAGAAGACATTAGAAAAGCTTTTGGATATAATGTCATTTACAAAACCTACAAAAACATAATCGAGAATGTTTATTTAAAACATTACACTAGAGAAGAATTAGGTCTTGTAATGAAGTTATTAGATAATGAAAAATTAAGTTTTTCTAGATCTTTAGATACTTTTAATAGACTTAATGAGTACATAAACAATAATATTATTGATAAAAACCTCACGTCGTGTTGTATTGTGCTGATGTCAATAATTGAACATTCACCAAGTATGATAAATGATAAAAAGGTATTTCTAAATAGTATGCTTACTTACTTAATTAATATTCTTTTTGAAAGATCAAATTTTGTTTATTACGATCAACAGGATACCGATATTCTTATAAAAACAATAGAAACATTGTGTGAAGTAGAGTCTGTTAAATTATCTTCTTATGACTTTAAAGTTGGATTAATAAGAAGATGTTTGTTTAATTTAAATCTATTTTTAGAATCTAATAGTTCTATTTACGAGGAGGTTATGTCTTTTATTGCTATTCTTAGATCTTTAGGAATAATCTTAGAACTTTGTTACAATACGAAATCACTTGAAAACCAAGATAAAAATCGTTTTAAAATTTACGTTTTGAAGAAGAAAAACACCAAAGCTCCTGAATCTTCAGATAGTATTGAATTTGAGAACACTGGTTTTATAAATAAGATTAGTGATTTAATAACATCAAAATTTATAGATGACCTAGGAAAATACAAACTCCCAGATAATTTATGTTTAGGATACAAAGACGATGAACTAGCCAAAATTCGTTTCATTTCTGCTAAGTACTACGTTTTAAATACAGTTGCAAAAATTGCTAATATTTTAATTAATAGAGTACATTTTTATAACGATGTTTATGCCCAAAACAACCCAAAATTTATATTTGATAACATTAGTAATCTAAAGAGTCAAATATCTTGGTCTGATTTGATTATCCTTGCTACTAATTCACAAGCAAAATTTGATTTTATACCCATTTTATTAGATTCTTTTTACATTCAAAATCTTGAACACTTCTCTTACATATTCTTGTTTGTTTTTTCTTTGAAAGAAGATTATACATCAATTTTATATTTAACGAAAAAATTGGTTGAGTTAAATGAATTTATTGATATTGAAAAATACTGGGAAATTTTAATTTATATTTTTATTCATTATCTTGAAATAAATGATGAACGAATGAACAAAACACGACTGTATATAGTAAAGAAATGTATTAGTCATTTAAACATGCTTCCAAGTATTCTTAAAATTCTCATTAGAGATTGCGATAAGGATAAAATATTGATCAATGATAATTTATACACGTTATTATTTTTTATAATTTTCAATTTACAAAATATTGATACCGAATTGTTTTTTGATTGTTATAAATTTATCGTAACACAATGCAATGACGATCAAAAAACGTTAAAAATCTCCGAATGTGATACTATCAATGATAAAGTTAATGAAATGTGCATTCATGATAAAACCTATATTATCTTAAGAACACAAAATTACAAAGAAAATGATAGCCTTTTCAATAAATTAAATCAAAAAACTTTGAAAGTTGCTCTTTTAATAAAGTTAATGAGTATTTACAAGCCGCCTTTAGATGAAATCAAGAAATTATTTTCATTTAATTCGTTTTATCATTGCATAGCTGTATCAATTCACATAAAAAGCAATAAACTTCCAGAAGATGCTCTTAGATTGTGCCTTTTTGATTTTGTGTTAAACTGCACTACGAAACAACGTAAACAGATTAGAATTTTATTTTTAAAATATAAAAAATCAAAATTTTACAGAAGTTTTAAAAATTTACAAAAATTATTGAAACGATCTCATGAACAAAAAGACGAGCAGGTCGATAATGCCAAATTAGACAAATACCATTTTCATGAACAAAAAGAAGAGCCGGTCGATACTGCGAAATTGAATGGCGAACAAACCCATCAACAAGACAAGCCCTTTGATACTAATAAATTGGACGAATATCAATCCCATGAACAAAAATAGGCTTTAAATAAAAATTAAATTATACTTTTTTAATTAAACACTAAAATTTTAATTTACTTCTTTTTCTTATCTTTAGGAGCCATTCTTGTTCTTCCACGAGGTGCAGCCTCACCCTTGGCTTTTTTCAAAGGTTTCTTAGCAATAGCATCAGCTTTAGTCCGAGTTGGCAATTGATTAATCCCTTTTCCTTCGTCAAGAGGTACTTCTTTCAAGTCTTTATTTTCACCTTCTTTCATCATACGAACATATTCTTTAGAACTAGGACCTGCACCTTTGTTTTTGACTTTCAAATCTTTTCTTTCTTTACGACTCAACTTTTTCCCAGCATCAACGGGTTCCTCAACAGCAGTTGCTCTTTTAACTCGTTTGTTTTTTTGTTCATCGACTTTTTCGGGTGCCTTTTCAGTTTCAGTTTTTTTGGCAGATTTCTTCTTTTTGTCTTCTCGTTTTTTAGCGGATTGTTCTTGCCTTATTTTCTTTTTAGAGTATTCTTCGCTTTCTTTAGAAGCTGCCTCATCCTCTGTAAAACTAATTGGCTCAACATCGATATGTTCTGAGGATGATTCATTAACTTTAACTAATTGATGAGCAGATGATCCCTCGGCTGGTACAATTTCAGTAATTGGCTTGGCTTTATTTTCCATACTTTTTTCATCATCAACGTTTTTCTCAGACATTTCATCAACCATTTCTTTTGTATTATCCTTAACGCTTTTATCTTCTTTTTTATCGTCCTTAACGCTTTTTTCTTCTTTTTTATTATCCTCAACGTTTTTTTCCTCTTTTTTATCGTTTTTTAAATCTTTCTTTATATCTTTTGGTTCTACCTTTTTCTTTTCCTTAATCGATTTCTTGACTTTTGTAGAGGTCTCATCCTTAACATCCTTACTGTCACTATTATTTTCTTCTTCATTATTATTTAAATGTTCTACAACTTGCGATAAACTTGCTTTCTTAATTTTTTTTTCATCTGTTTTTTTATCTCCTTTTTTTTGAGCGACCATGGGCCTTCTTTGCAGATTTTCTTTTAACATTTAAATTTAAAGGAGAAAGTAAAATAAAAATAATTTGTCAAATAAAACACGGTTTTAATACGTAAAATGTTTATCTTTCGAAAAATGTTTGCTTAATCCGAATTTCATTGCATCAATTCAACATTTATCTCGTTTTTTGATCTCTCTATTGTTTTTACTTTACTTATAATGAACTCATCATTCTCATTTTTTATAATCAAAAAATATTTAAAAAAACTGGAATGATCATCATAGAAAGAAACTTTTAAAATTTCTTGTATTTTGTAAGTAAGTCGTCTATGATCATTATTTTCTATGACTAAAAGCGCATTTGAGAATGGCGTTTTAATTTTAAACTCAAGATTTATTGGATAACCAAATTCCAAATTAGGAATTTTCACTATTTTGACTTTATTTTTGATTTTTTTTATCATTTCAAGGTTGAGATTAGCAATAAATTTACTAATATTCGTGTGTTTTATAAATTTTCGATTTTTTATATTAACATTTGTGAAAAAATAATTGATTTGTCTAATTAAAGATCTATTGTTTTTATACTTTGATAAAAAACGAATCAAACAAGCCGCAAATTGAATAAAATCAGGACCATGTCTTTTGTTTTCAAATAATTTTCCTATATTTTTAAGTTTTCCTTCGCTTTCAATGTATTTTACCAAACAATCTTTGGTAAAATCATTTAAATTTTTGTAATTAATTTTTTTTGTAACCGAAATTTCTTGAATTATAAAACCAACGTGTTTCTTAATGTTAGGATCCATTTTAATTGGGATTTTATTAAAAACACACAAAGACACAAGAACAAGGCTACAAAAATACTTATTATCTGTTAAAACAATTTGTTGTTCTAAAAATGGTGAATATTTGTAAAAGCGATCTATGTTATTGATAATCATTTCTGTATTATTTCTAAAAATTGATATTAAAATGCTTAAAATATCTTCTCTTGTTAATTTGCAATAAATATTTTGTATAATTTCAGATAAAACCTCAAAATTATTAAATTTCAGGTTTTGAAGAACTGAAACAATAATCTTCGTTATCTCTTCACTTTCTTCTTTGATTAAAAAACAAATTTGTTGAATAGTCTCAAGATCAACAATTATTTTATATTTACCAGACAATTTTTCAATGCAGTCAATTGCCGATTTTCTAACATCAAATGATTCATCGTTTAATGAATCTACAAAATAAGAAAAGGTTTTATGAATATTAGATTCATTGGTCAAAGTAAATAATGAATTAATTGTATACTTTCTTACTTCTGAATATTCATCTTCTAATCCGTACACTATTAAACCACAAATACTTTTAGTTACTACATCTTCATCATTTTTACTTAAAAGTTGTTCCATTAATGATAATTTACAATTTTCAAAAATGTGTAATAATTTGGCCGTTATCAATCTAATGTTTAAATTAGGATGAACGATACACTTTCCTAAATTAGAAAATATGGTACTTTTTTCTTTTAAAGATGCCTTTCTATTCATAATCTCTTCTAATACAGCTTGTTTAACATTTACATTTTCATCATCAACCATAATTTTTAATTCTGAAAATTTGATATATGGAATTGAAAACAATCTAATTCGATAAAATGGATCTAATTTTGTAAAATTAAGTAAATCATCAAAGCCAAAATTAATAAAATATAATTTAACTGCTAGAAGCCTTACTTTCGGCGTTTTATTTTTAAAAAACCGGACAATGTGAACCTTTGTTAATTTAGTCTCATTTGTAAATGCATGTTCTAAACAGGTTAAAATGTGATAATCCTCTGGACAACAAGTAAAATTAGCAAAGTCTAAAGATGAACTTTGGTATTTACAACTTTTACAAATAATTTTGGTTTTCATTAGGGGGTTATGAAGGGGGTTGTAACAAATTGCCAAATTTGGAAAGTTTTTTTATAAAAATTTATTATAAGAATTAATTTTTAATGTGACGTAATTTATGTTTAAGGAATTTAAGTCCATAGTTGTCTCATAAAAATCATAAAAATTTTTAATATCCGTTATCCCCAAATGAGCAAAATTCCGGAAAACGTCAATGACCTCTGTAAAAAAACTAAAAGCGATTTGAATTTTAATGTCAAAGTTAAAGGTATTGATTTTAATAAAGATAATATTACTTTAGATGATATTATTAACTCTTACGCTACTACTGGTTTTCAAGCTCTAAATTTACACAAAGCAATACAAGAAATTAATAGAATGAAAAATGCTAAAATATTTTTTGGCTGTACTAGTAATTTAATTAGTAGTGGACTAAGAGAAGTCATTAGATATTTAGTAGAACACAAATTTGTACACGTCTGTGTAATTACAGGTGGTGGAATAGAAGAAGATTTAATTAAGACATTAGGATCTACTTATTGTGCTGATTTCACATTAAAAGGCGATGAACTCAGGGACAACGGATTAAATAGAATCGGAAATTTAGTAATTCCAAGTGAAAATTACGAAGCATACGAAAAATGGTTTACAAATTTACTTGATAAACTCACCGAGAATTATACGGAAGAAAATCCTCTGATACTTACACCTTCTAAATTTATTAAAATACTCGGTGAAAATATTAATGATGAGTCATCTATTTTGTATTGGGCTTACAAAAATAATATTCCGATTTATTCACCAGCTTTAACAGACGGATCCATTGGTGATTTATTTTCATTTTATCATAAAAGAAAATGTATTAAGCTAGATATAATTGAAGATATTAGAAATATTAATTTTGAATCATTAGGAGATCAAGAAAATGGAGCTATAATTTTAGGAAGTGGTTTAGTTAAACACCACATTCTTAATGCAAATTTGTTTAATGATGGCCTGGATTATTGTGTTTTAATAAATACAGCCACAGAATTTGATGGTAGTGATTCTGGAGCAAATTTAGAAGAATCTATAAGTTGGGGCAAAGTTAAGCCGAATAGATCTTGTGTTAAAGTTTTTGCTGATGCTACTATAGTGTTTCCACTTATAGTGTATGCAACATTTAAAAAAATAAATTAATAAAAAATTAAGTTTTATTTGTGTTTTTAGATAAAGTTGCAGTCATACCTTGTAATTAATTTTTTTTTAAACTACTCTTATCATTTTTAGTAATGTCTCTAACTAAAAAAATGTTTAAATTTTATAAATTGTAATTCATCAAGTTTTAATATTTTAAATCCAAGACACTTATATCTGTTATTTTTAACGTATCAGAACGTGTCTTCCTTTCGCAAGAATATCGTGTTCAAATTTTTAAATCCCTCATGGTCCTAAGAAAATATCGTTATTTAGCAATTAAAAAAAAATCAAATGAAGATAATTCAGACACAGTTTTAGATAAAATCGAAAACATTGCTCAAATCCAAAAAGGAGAGAAGTTATTATTCAAATTAATAAACATGACACTTTTAGATTATCTTGAAAATAGTAAATTGTTTATAATTAGAGTTGATAGACCCGCGTCAATAGATTTAATTGAGAGTATTAAAAATGATAAAAATGTTTTTGAAGTTTTGTTTGTTTCTGGGATTTACAAAAAATTATTAAAGAAAGTTGAGATTTATTTAAAATGAAAAATGTTATGATGGTTTAAGTCATTACCAATAAGTTGAAAAGTTATAAAGGGGTGAGAAGTGGGTATTAAGTAATAAATGTCATAAGTAATTAATTTTGCATTTAAGTGATATTAAAGGACATGAAGCCCCAAATTTGATTCAATCCAAGAAACAGTGTGACCAACAGGCTAAATGAATTACATTTTTATCATTTGTTTTTAATTTATTTTAATGCCTCATAAACTTCTTTTACACTATTCTCAACTATCATATATTTTTTTGATAATTTTTTTATCAAATTTTGAGATTCATCAACATTTTTTAATTCTTTTTCTAATTTTATTTTTATTTCTGCAGAAATTTCTTTTACGGGTTTTAAAGGCAACTCCCAAAAAATTTTATCAAAATCTTCATTAAACTCAACTTTTACATTTGGATAAATCACAGTCGGTTTTTTTATTTTAATTCTCTCCTGTTCCCCCGAGTCCGCCTCAATAAATTCATTATTTTCACTACTACTATCATCTTCCTCAGTCTCAACAGAATCAATAGATTCAGCATCAGGATCATCTTCCCATGTTGATTCTTCATCATAATCTACATTATTAAATATTTTTTGATAAGAAATTTTATGTTTAAGTTTATTTTCTGTTGGTTTATAAATTGGCGGTTTAATATCTTCCGTAAATTTAATAAACATCATTTTTTTAGGATTTACAAGATCTTTTCTTTTTCTTAAAGATTCAAAATTAGGATTATTAAGTTTGTAAACGTACACATTTGAATCGAAAATGATTGGCTTAAAATTTTTATCGTTATCAAAATCATTATTAATTTTTTTTTCTTTAGTTACAAAATTTAAAAGTGATAAATTAGGAGTATCATTAACTTTTAATTTTTTAGGAGTATCATTTTTTATATTAATATTACTCTTATCATTATTCTTATTATTACTCTTATCATTATTCTTATTAGTATCCGTTTTCTTTATATTAATATTTAAATATTCTTTTTTAGTTATTATCCCATTTTCTTGCATTTTATTCAAAATTTTTAAAAGTTTACTAATTATATTCATTAATAAATCCTTATTATCATTATAAATTTTATCACAATCAATAAAATCACAAATTGTATTAAAAGATGTTAATATTTCATTTATATTTTTAGATTTTTTATCTAAAATCGCATCATCTAATACAGATTCGCTTTTATTTAAATTACTTTTTTGTCTTCTATTTTTTTTAATAAGTTGTTTTCCTTTAGGATTTATCCCTTCAAAATCATTCAAAACATAACAGTACTCTTTATTATCATTTTCTACTTTACGAAATTGTGTATTTATTGTTTCATTTAATTTTTTTATATTTTGTTTTTTAGATTTCTTAAATTCAGAATTTGAAAATATAATTTTATAAAAATCTTTATAAAGTTTAGATTTAAAATCGGTAAAAGGTTGTAAAAAAGATTGTGTTAAAGGTTGTGAATCTATTAATAAACCAAGGATTTCTTTAAGTAAAGTCTCTTCATTGGTCTCTTTGAATTTTGTTAATAAAGTGAGTGTATAAGGATGGTAGAGCATTAAGGGGATGAAATTGTTAAGAATGAGATTGTTTGTGAATATAAAAATGAGTTGGTTGTATTGAGTAAAATTTTAAATTGGCAGTTAGAAAAAATCATAAAATTAAGTTTATTTTAAAAAATTACATTTTGATTAAAAATTAGATTAAAAAAATGGCTTTTGTTTTGTAAAGATGGCTCCTGTCTAAAAAATGGCTTGTTATAACAAAATGTTTTCTGGTTTAACACCTTTGGCTTTTGTTTTGTGAAGATGGTTCCTGTTCATAAAAAAATGGCTTTGGCTATAAAAAATGGCTTAGTGCATAACAAAATGGCTTTGGTTTACAAAAAATGGCTTAGTGTACAAAAAATGGCTTTTGTTTATAAAAATGGCGCCCTTTATTAAAATAACTCTTATTTATGTTGCGGCTTTTTTAAAAATCTGATTGTAATTAATAATAAATTTTTTTAAATGGCTCCTGTTATGAGTGTTATACGTTTGTAAACTTATTTTTTATAAAAATCTTAACTTTTATGATAATCTTATTTTTTTATGATAATCTTATTTTTATAATAACGTTAATTAATAGTTATTAATTAGCTTCATTTTAAAAACCTTATTTAAGTATATAAACCACTTTCCCTTTCTACTTATGAATATTTTTTTTATAATTTTTACAATTTTAGTTTACACTGGTCTTGTTATCAAAGTATTTGTATTCAGATATCGCCTTCATCAAACTCCCCTTGAGTTCAATACAGATGCTAAACTTTTTTTTTATAGTTGTTATTTAAATGTTTTTTGTTATGTTAACATGACAAGTTTTGTTTTTAAGAGAGATCTTACTGGTCTTTTAACTTATTTTTATATTAGAATTGAATTACTTATTACTAATTTTATTCTTTATCTTAAAGTAGGTGAAATTTATTATGTTTTATTTGTTTTTTTTATTGATCTAGGCATTTACTTTTATATTTATTACACGTGGAATTCTATTAAATCTAATATCTTTCAAAATTATAATAAAAGAATAGGATCAGATACTAATATAAGAAAAATTTTTATACAAAGGAGTGCGTATGTATCTTTTCAGAATTTTACTTATGTAAATTACATTTTAATATTTTTTTTAAGATACCAATTTAGATTTAATAATGCTATAGCAAGCACATTCTTTTATGTATCAACACTCCCTGTATTTTTCTCTTTAGTAGTAAGGCGTTTTGAAACAGAAAAAGAAGATAAAGATGCTAAACTTTATGCTTTTATTAGTTATTTATTATCAATTACTTTATTAATTAGTTCTTTTGTAATAGAAGCAGTTTATAAAAATTTCAAAAAAAAGTTTTATTTGACTTACATATTAAGTTTAAATCAACTTCATTTCTTAATACTAACAGTATTTTGTGCTGTAGATTATTTATCATTTGATAAAGGTTTAAAATTGATTTATGAAAATAAGAGAGTAGGTAAGAAGATATATTAAAAATAGGGTTATGATTATTTTAAGACTTGGTTAAATCCTTACAATACCAAAATAATTTTATATTATTCCGTACGTAAACCCTTTCTTCTTATATACCCATATGTATATTTTCTTACCCTAGCCCACATTTTTTACCCCTCCCCCTTTACTCTATCCCATCTATCCCCCTCTACCACATACCCCATCTATCCCCCTCTACCACATACCCCATCTATTCCCCCATACCACATACCCCCCTCTTTTCCCTACCCAAGCCCTCCTTTTTTACCCCTCATTCCAAAATGGATTTCGATTTAGGAAAAGAAGCTCTTAAAACTAGCCAAAGTTATGTTAATAATAAAATACAAAAAGTAAGTTTTAAACACTTTAGACCGTATTTTAATATTGATAATCAATATCTTTATAAGAAAATCCTCTTAATCATCTTCCCTTACAATACTTCAATTTGGGAATCCCACGATTCTTCTATAGCCAATCCTGATTTGTATATCCCTCTCTCAAGTCTAGCCACGTACATTTTACTCAAATGTTTCTTTTTTGGTTTGCAAAATACTTTCCAGCCCGAAAAAATTGGAATTTTATTTACAAGAACAGTCTTTTTAGAAATTTTTTTATTTTTTATTACGAGTATCTCTACTTATATTTTAGGAATTAATACTGGGTACATTGAATCAATTTGTTATTCAGGATATAAATATTTTGTAATTCTTTGTATTCATTTGTGTGGGATCAGATGGATTAAGATTTTATTCCGAATTTACATGTATGTAAGTTTCTTTTTTTTCTTAAGTCGATGCTTAAAAAAGACGGTTTTAGGAGAATCAAGTTTGAATAGAACCCGAAAGATTTACTTTTTGTTTGGGTATGTTGGAATACAAACCTTATTAATATTTTTATTAGTTTGAGTGGGAAGATTTAGGGGGGGCTTGATGTTAAGTGACAACTGCAGCCCATGACAGCTGTAACCCACCTCAAATAGGACGATTGTCCTAAGAAAGGAAGGTCACAGCTGCGTTGCTACTCCGGAGGACTAAGTTGGTCGCCTCAAATATCCTGGGTATGCGGGCACCCACACCC
>DWJH01000338.1:0-11419 GCA_018248735.1 Tagiades litigiosa | reverse complement strand
CATCGGCGGTGAGCGACGCGTGTGAGCGGATGCTTTTCGGGTACCTCGTACGAGCGCTTCACGCCACTCACCACGTCACGGCTCGCAGTGCGACCCTCCTCATGCTGGTTTAATTGGATGACTAATACTCTAGTGACTCGTCGCGACCATGCGTTAGCACCTTCATGCTCCGTACGCTCGCTAATGAATCGGTTCTATCTTCTATGTGATCACGTGGAACGCCAGATCGCTCTCGGGGTCATGCGTTAACACCTCCATGCGTGGCTAACTAGCTAGGATCGGAGGGTGCTCTTCGAATCTTGGATACGATACGTTTCTTCCGCCGGGATGCATGCGTTAACACCGGTCTCTCGCCCTCTCTTCGATTTCGACGATGATATTTACAAGATGATGCGATGGCCCCGTCCGAATTATTTCACGACCCGCCCTTGCACTTTGGCATCTTGAGTCTCCCGGCAACGGGACTTTCGATGAATATGAATGAACCGAAGAAATGTAATGTCTAATGCGATGCTTGCCGATATGCAGTGTAGTGAATCGTGCCGGATCACATTCGTGATTCATTCGTATTATAGCTGATGGAATCGACGTTGTTACGGTGAGGAGGTAAAATGATTAGGACCACACGGATTAGTGAAAAAAAATACAACAAACTAAAAATAATAATATAATATATTTATAAACACTTGTGTTAGAATACTCTTAAAATCATTAATTTATTTTTCACGAACTTAACTATCAATTCATTAATCGATAACATTTTATTTAAAAAAAAAGACGGATTCCCTTCGATCGTTGGAACGCTATTGAACATCGCTAGTGTAGTGCGACCGCGTATCGTGATCTGCGCTCGCTCTTTATAGAATCGACTGAACGCCAACCAAATAATATCTCCGCGGCGATAACATTACATGGAATTATGTTACAATATTGAAACGGTCGTCATTTATTTATCAATTAATTTAAATAAATAACAACAAATCAAATTATGACACAAGAAAAGAATCATACTTGAATAATAGAATATCAATACTTCATTACCGAGCATATTCCTATAAATATCAATATTTTACGTGTTACCATCACTCATTAAATAAAAAATATCTAATCTCTTCTCTATTATTAAGTAAATAAAGAATTCGTAAAAAATACGCAAACTGTGCATATAGTTTCGTTCACCAGTAGAAATGCACTCATTGCTGATATAGAGCAGCGGTTATTCTACACGTACAAGAAATGCCATTTTATACAAATCATGTGCTTTTTTATATTAATAGTGCAATAAAAACTGAAATGTTTTGGTCCCCATAATGGAATGTCAACATTCTTATAATTAGAAGTGCTACAAAGCGATAACTTTAGCTGCATACATCTCCTTTACTATTGATCTTACATAAACTCATAAACAGACACGCTCGTTAAATAATGACTACAACGAATGAGGAAATACACTTGTCAACAGCATACGGGAATTATATTAGTACTTTGTGTATGTAATAAAAAATTGCACATGGCAGTGGTGTCGTAGCGAACACTCGGTCTTGACATTACAATAAAAAAAAAGCGGCTGGCAATTACTCTAAATCTAGTAACATCTAAATACCCGCCCGTCTCACTCCGTCGTCACAAGATAAAAGGTGAATAAAAAATATATTTGTTGTGAATTCATAAGAACTTAAGTTACAAGTAATAAGGGATCGCGGTTAATAAATAATAAAGAAAGTTCCACGCCCGTCTAGTATAAAGAAGGCGCGGTCGGTTTGTGATCGAAAAGTGAAGTGAAGGGAAACGATCAAATCGATATTAATCGATGTATATCAATGTTTATCGATTGTCGCTATCGAGTGCGGCGGGCGGGGTACGCGGGCGGGGCGTTCACATGTTCTGGATGTCGTGGAGCGTGGCCTCCATCTCCTCCTGCAGAAGTTTGCTCTTTTCGCGCTCGGCCACCAGATCGTCTGCAAGATCGGACGCGGCCACGGTCAGTCGCACACACAACACATGACTCGATTTAAACGTTCTCGAACACATCCATATATCTCAACTATAATAAAAAATCTAGCCCACGGTCGAATTAGCATGATTAATGGTCTACAAAACTAACAATAATACAATGAATTAACGAAAATAACCACCGATACACATAATTTTACTGTGAAACTTTGTCTAAAAATATTCGAGAACATTTACATCAATGGGATCAGGCAAAATTAAGGAAAAAAAACAACATTTATCTAAAAAAAAAGACATGCAGAAATAACATATAACAAATAACATCGAGGTACGAGCAATCTATTAGGGACACATCTAAAATCCATGCTAAAATAAAACGGAAACCATAATGGACAAAGTTTGCAAATGCCACTACATAAAATATACATTAATTGTAATATGCATATACAGAACATGGCATGTACAACTTTGTCAGAAGACTACAGTTCAAAAACTAAAACTGTTACTTTTAAGAGAAAAAAAAAAGAAAAATAAGCTAGAAATACAGCGCAATAATATTAAGTAAGCTTCCACATCTATACAGCTTTGAAACTCAAACAGCTCAAACGATGGCTGATAGTAAGGTTTAAGTGCGTTTTCAATGTTCAAAGCTTTGGTTATTACTCAAACGAAACTTGACTTCAGAGGTATTGAAAAATTCACTTATCTAGCCAACTTCTGGTGTGGAATAACAGTATATACTGTAAATATCTGCGAAACCTTCGTCAAAAATGTGATTAATATCCTGAATTCTTATGTTGCGCATAGACGATTGACAAAACTGATCTTTAAGTACGTTTTTTTAAATTTTTAATAAAGAATCTTGATGAAATAAATATATCTAAATAAAAAAAGAATTTGCTAATTTTTTTTTAATTTTCCAAGAGACGGCAATTTTTTTAAACACCCAAAAATGTTTTTCGGATCTTTTGACTCTGCTAAATATATAACTAGCTAGAAATTAATTTATCTTACGACTTATAAATTAATTTGATAAATTTTTATGTGACCAAATCTTAAGGAATAAATAAGGAATATTTTTTTTTAATTATACTTCATCAAGATTTGACCTGAAAAGTTTTTATATATTTTTTTCAGATAAAATGAGTAAAAATTACCTTCAAGCCTGTCGACCTCCTTCTGAAGTTTCTGGACAGAGCGTTCAGCAAATTCGGCGCGCGCTTCAGCCTGAAATTTTTCGAATTAAGAATTTAATTATGAACTTTAAAGAAATAGCCTATTTTCTGTAATTTTATAATATTAAATTATTGTACAAAATTACATAACGTTTTACAATTTTACTATAAAATTAAATATTTAGAAAAAGTGTTTTAACCAGAAAATAGGCTATTTTATGATGAATAAGTAGTTATATTCATGCAAATCATTTCTTTTCAAAATATTTCAAATGTAATTGGAATCTTATTGAAAAACTGATACTTTAACATGTTAATCAACAAAAAATATATTTACAAAGACAAATCTTAAACATTTCAATTGTTATAAAACCACAAAATTAAACAAAGAAAGCATCACATAAACCCATGCAATTTACCTTTACTGAAAGCAGCTATGTTCTGTGCTCGGACTACAAGTATCAACCATATATACCATTACCCCTTCAGAAAATAATATGGAATATGAACATGGCGATAATAAATAAAATATATATTGTTACACAAATATAATACCCGCAGGCAGCTTTGGTCAGTCACTTGTAATTGAAAATGAAAATATCGACAAAAATACACTCATTGACATTTATCGATATACAAAATATAAATAAATAGATTAATCCTAAAAGTAAGACAGCAAAATGTTTTTCACAAAACTCAACTATAACATACGTGCTACGATAACTTAATTTCATATTTTATTTTTGCTTTGACCATATTAAGTTATCCCTGCAAGGCTGCCCTTATTAACTCGTTAAGAATTATAATTATTTACGTACTTTCTTCACATCCGTTAATTTTTTTTCATGTGAAGTATGTATAAGCACCTTGGCTGGAAAGCAGAGTCCTGTGTAACGATAGCAAATGGCGTGAAACTGCCGTCATGTCCATTCTGCATACATTATACCAATTAAAACAATATATTTATTAAATAACATAACTATTTACAACGCTACTTCATATATATTAATTTATCTTTAATATTAAATTCGTAATCTAAAAGTTTTATTATACACTCAAAGAAGATGGTCAGCGTGCTGGACTATGGTCTAACCCTCTCAGTCCTAAGAGACCTATGCCCAATAGTGGGCGTAACGAGTTTCACACGGGCATCCCGGGTTTGAATATTTTTATAACTAGAACTTTATCAGTAATTTTTTTTCAGTGACCGTCGACCAAAGCGCCCGCCGGCTGGCGATGACTTACTTGCGTCAGTTTCTGCGAGAGGCTGTGGATCTTATCCTCGACGTGCTCACGGGACGCCATCGCCTACCCACACACGACTCATTACTGGCAATACTGGCAAGCCACCGGCATGCTTCCGTCCACGTTCCGACTGTACGCTTTCGTTTTTGCAATAACACTATGCGAATAGATTTCTCACCGAGCAATGTACCAAGGTTGGTTCCCGAGCGACGTACTCATAGTTTTAAAAAAATATAATTAATTTCAAAATTAGTCTCGATAGAAATTTCGATAGAACCGTTTTATTGCAAAGAAGTCCTTGCCTTCCTCATTACTGGCAGGTATAATTTAAATGTAATTATTCATATATGTATAATTGTATATAGGTAAAAAGGTATGCACTTGAGATTAAACAACAGTGAATAAACACTAAAAAACAATGAAATTTACTTTTCTGTCAAACATTAGATTCATCCAAAAAATATCCTATGTCCTATTACAAAACGAAGCGTACAGTCACAACACAGGTATAAGAACATACAATAATAAATATAGAAAACGTAATTAATACACAAGAATAAATAGAACCTCTTACACACGAAGAACACATAGATGAAGCACCAACCGAAGACAGCCACTATACAATTCGTCCTATACCATCTAACATAGCCCTTCACTAACCTCTACATACAGATAAAGCGTACAACTTATGGGGATATATGCATATGTATAAGCCTCGACAAGGTAAAACGGTACTATATCCACAAACACAGAATGGCGATGAGCATGAACAGACTACAACCGTAACCATCTAGCTACGCATCCCATCCATCGCGCGCCGTAGTTTTACCTCTTTCAGCTGCGCGTCGAGTAGTTTCACTTGAACCTCGTATGTTTCTTCCCTTTGCGTCGCCTGTGATTATTATTTGTTAACGAAATAACACAAAACAACGAAAACGGCAACTCCATGCAGTGTCACAGTGGTGGCGGTAAGGTCTCCTTACGATGGCAACACTTAGACACCATTTGAGAGGATTTAAAATTTAATGAGAACACTAAAAGCTATATTACAACGGTATGTTATTGTAACGTAAAAAAACAACTAGAACAGTAAGGACGAGAATTAAAATTGAGAAAACGTTAAAAGACGCACTACGTTCTGGGGCTCGTATATCATGACCATTTTAAAACAAAAGATAGTACGGATATGTTTTTTAATAAAATATCTTATTTAAAGTATATTTGTCGTATGGTCTGTGATAATAGAGACCTAGAAGCTACACTAAAGGGTGTGTGCGATAGAATGCAGTTAGGCAAGCGTACAACACTCGCGTTATGAACCGATCGCGTTCTCATTCACACCTCCTTTAGGCGGGTGGTGAGGGTTTTGATCTGATTTTTGTACTCCTCTTCACGTTGGTTGGCCTGTGGTGGAATTGTACCCATTATAAAAAAACCTCTTACAAGTATACACCATTATTCAATAAACCTTCAATATTTACCTATAAAACTATTAATTGAAACAAAATATATCGTTACCGGTTACGAAACTATCTCTATTTATGTTGGTTGGTGCATCATTTACAAAATCATGATGTCATTTAAAACGCTTAGTAAGTTCAAAATTGAAGTCTCAATTGATAACTTTTAACTATGTCCTACCAAGGGATGCTTTTTCAATAATTAGCAGGACCCAATAGCCAAAACCTAGCTATGGTCATGATGTTTAGCATCGTTGTCTAGCTCTCCGATTGGTTCTGTATCATTATTACTTTGTTTACTTCTATTCTTACATGGTAAAGATGTAAAGTGAGGAAGAGAACGTACCTTCTCCTCGGAGACTTCCAGGGACTTCAGGTTGTTACCGACAACACGCAGCTCCTCTTCAAGCTCAACAATTTTGCTGGAATTCAAAAGTTAACAATCAATTTCTACTGAACTTTAAACATCTAAAATCTTAATTTTTGTGATAATATTTCTGCTTCCAAAAATTTTAACGGTTCAAAGTTTAAAAGTTCATTAATTAAGAAAAAATAACTTGAAACAATAATTACTTCGAAGTAAAATATAAACATTAATTGTTTCAAGATTAAAAACAAAATTACGATTGATTGACTGCGTTGGTAACAAGACATTTCATAATAACAAAATAGTAAACGATAAATATTATGACAGTGAAAGTAATAACAATCAATCCATCAAGTCTATTATTGTTTCGACCTAAATTCTTGCCCTTTTGGATGGTAGATTTAAATAATCTTAATAGTACGGTGCACTTATTAGTAATAAAGAAGCACGTGCCAGTTAAATTGTAATGAAGCTATTTATTCAGCTTGTTGATAGCTACTGATACTCCAAACAAGTGAAGAGAATAACAATTTACTTGGTAATTACAAGTACATTTATTTAATGGAATACATTGTAATCAGTATGGATATAGACTAGTAGCTACCAACTCTATCATGCAATAAGTACGTAAGTGTTTACGTAAATAACAATGCCTCTCTAATAAGAATCAGAATCCAACTCGGAAGTACAGCCAGCAAAAAAGAATCACAGCAATTTTAACGCTGTATACAATGACAACTAAAACTTTTGGCTTATTTTCTCCTATGCCACAAATTAATGATATGAAAAGTAAAGAAAATAAAATAAACCTAATTATAATTCTGTAACATTAGAGGAGCATTGTTACATTACGATAATTGTATCATTAACCAGTGACAATATGTAGTGTTATCACTAAATTAAACAACTATCACTGGAAAAAGATAGTGTATTTGATTAACTGTCATAACAATATGGAAGCTAACCACCTTATTTGTACAAACACTGCTGACTGTTTCATTTCAATTTAAACATGAATACTAATATATATAATAAATACTAAATAAAATATATAGTCCAGGATGTAAATGACATCCACAGGACTAATGTATGGTATTCTCCCCGTATTTAGGGTAACTAGATTATTTAGATGGTACATTTATATGTGATTATGCTAGAAAGCAGAGTAACGATGGTGGTAACCATTGTCTATGGATAAAATGAACACCAGAGATTAACAATACGTTGCCGGCTTTGAAGTTTGTTTTTTTTTTAAATTATCCCATTTTGAGTTAGATCAAGATCAGCAGTGAATGTTCGCAGTCGTCGTCACAGCGCGTCGACGCGGGGCAGCAGTACTCACCAGTCGCTCTGCTCTGCCCGCTCCTCGGCTCGCTCCAGGTCCTGCTCCATCATGACGAGTTTGCGCGCCACCTACCGCCCGCCGAGCGTTAGTACACGCCCACGCACACACACACAACACACACTAATCTACCACTCGCCGCCCGCGCCGCTCTCGACTCTACGCTTCCACGGTGCTGTGCCACGGATTTTGCGATCCACGTCGCTTTTGTGCTCGGTAACTATAATTGTGCGTTGATTGTGCGCAAAGGAAGGATCTGGTGAGTTCGGACCGTTAAGCGTTACGAAACGGCTGGCTATCAGTGTTACGCGTCACTCATCACACTTGGCAAACCGATCCCAAATGAACGTGACAAGAGTCAAGGCCCAAAAATCAATCGCGGTCACATAGTGAACAGCGACACCGGGCGATTTCCTGCTAAAATAAGGAGCAAGGAAACATGCAACAAAAACAACATTTACGTCAAAAAAAGGATCACACAAAGCGGGGAGTCGAGAGCGGCGTCAGAACTCACAAGTTAATACAAACGAGGGTTGTCCCAAAACATTTAGCTCTAAAATTTAGTTTCTGTAAAATTTAATAAAAAAAATATCTAAGTGCTATCTAGTGCGTTATCGTTATCGTTATGTGATGTGTGCGCTTGCATATGTGCGGCACGCATACGGCCAGTAATTCTGGTGTAATGCGGTGCATATCTGAAAACGAAAATTGCCCTATACCACACATATTTCCTGGCAACCTAACTTAAAGGCACGTTTAAGTGATACACACACTGAAGACGGAAGTTAAGTCGACACATGGACATGATAGTTAACATAGAGAAATATCCATGAGATGGGGCAACCCTTGTTTTGTAGTTTGACAATAACAGGATAGCGATACTTGCTATGCATGAACGCCTGCAAATATCACTTCCCGGTACGGCCTTAAAATTAAAAACGTTGCGCGCTCAACCATCGAATTGAGCGGGCAACACAGTTAATGTTATTGTAGATGCAAAATAAATTAAACAAAAAAAGAAAAAAAGGAAAAACAAATAAAATGTCACACCCTCCTCAGTCTCGATCTCGCCGTCGACCTAGAAACGAACATGCAATAAAAAATAACAGTGAGCGCCGATGTTAGAAATACCAATGTAGGTAAATCGGGTTACAGTGCAGCGATGTTAAGAATGCAAATGAACAACCATGCAGAACGGTGGCGAAAACTTGCAAAACTGAGCCTTAGGAACACGACACTGCCGGTCAATTTTGTCTGAAATGCCACAAGCGGAATTTAGGATCCCATATTCAAGTAGGTCAAACGTATAAAATATAATAGGCATATGACAATATCGAACAGAGCGGTGGTCCTCTCGGCGAAATACAGTGGAAACCTACGATTCACCGGACTCGGCGCGCTCCTCCGCGCGCTCCAGGTCAGCCTCGACCATGGCCAGCTTACGAGCCACCTGGAGACACCACACACAAGCTCACAACCTTTCCTTCAACATCAGTATCAAAGGTAACTCGACGTGCCACTTATCGGTCTTGAGCAACTCAACTTCATATATGGCAGTAAAAGCTTATGTAACGACATATGCGAGGCAGGGACTCGTTCTTCCATTTTAGGCAAAGAACCGCAAGATCGGGCACGATATGACTCCATGTTGGGCCGCTGACTTTTAAGACCGCCTTCGCCACGCAGGGTCATATGCCAGGGGAATTAGGACAGTAATATTAACACCATCTGGTACACATGTGCTACTTTTGATCGCACCAGCGAACAGTCGATCGAAGGCGAATAAATTTATAATTTTATCTTATCTACAGCGATAACGAAACATCGCCTGGGGATTATATACTCGTAGAGGAATGATTCTTTAATTCACTAAAACATGCTATTCACATTTCAAACGTAGTTAGCACAAATAACTGGTATATGGAGTCATATAAGAGAAAATTTGGTTAGTTGCAATAATCACACATCGAGAAGACTACATGTAAGTTACGCTATTATTAGTATTCGCGACAAGATATTTATAGAGGAAACGAGGAAAAACATTTCAATGTTCAGTGGTATTTCAAGCATTACAACGAACGCAGAACAAATCGTAAACTTGAAAAATAATGAGGTACACTCAAAGGTTGAAAGTTGTTCACAGAAATGGAAAACTTGACACAGAAACGTGATAATGTTAATTTATTCGTCGGATTTACTTAAAGGGTGACACGATTAGGGAAAATCACACTGTATGCAGATCGACTTAAGGATTCGTCGAGAGAGTTAAGTGATACAAGCAAAACCAAACGACATCGACACTCTCAAAGACCTCATCGTATTTCTTGTCGGCTTCCTCGGCGAGGAACCTGGCTTCCTTCAGCTGATTCTCCAGGGCGTCCATGCGCTCCTCGTCGGCCAGAGACCTGTTCTCCAGAATCTTGCGGGCACTGGACCCGAGAAAACGACACTTGAGTACATACGTCAAATACATAATTTAGGTTCCCGTATTTACATATCAAGGGTAACCCAGGAATTGAGAAACATGCAAGAGACGACACACAAAACTGCGAAGGACATTTAAAGCGGCACGCAACTCGTAGGACAAATACGCTGAAAGAAATATTAATTGAATCTAGCATTCTCGGTAATGTATTAGTTTAAAAAAAATAAACAAGACCTCAATGATAATGCTAGTTTCAATTTAATTACCAATCGAAAACAAATTAAAATACTCAAAAGCAACAGTATCTTAATTTGTTTTTAATTATTTCACAACATTAATATAGATATTACTAATCGTCAAGACGAAGTGACGATTCGTTCAGAATCGAAACTTCTTGCATAATTTAACTCCAAAGTCGTAACAAATCATGAAAATCGTGTTGCTAACTTCGGAGCCAAATCCAGCGAGGTTACTATAGTAGTAATTGTGAGTATGCTATTAAACGTACGTGAGGCGAAATGTAAACTCAATTAGCGCCGGTAGAATGACGTAATTGGATTTTTAAGATTCCAAGTTGTTGATAGCAGATACGAGTAGATGCATCCTTACTAATATTATAAACGCGAAAGTTTGTAAGAATGTAGATGTATATTTGTTACTCTTTCACGCAGAAACTAGTGAACGGATTTTAATGAAACTTGACAATAATATAGCTTATACTTCTGAATAGCACATAGGCTATAATTCATTTGGATATTGTGTCAATTGTTCAAAATATTACGGTAAATGTCAAGTGAGTAGCAAAAAATTCTGCCATCTGGGTGCTATTCTGCAAAATTCGTCATAGAATGTTGCAGCCGGGCGGTGCCGGGCCTGTTCGCTAGAGATATTTATATGTAATTCTCCAACAACCTTCATTCGTAAACAGGCAAGCGATAAACAGATCCCTGGCCGCTCGAGTGGCTCGAGAGACTACGCGCAAGTTCATTCCATGTAAAGTTTACTGCAACCCAATCCCCCACGTATACGTTACGTGTTAATGATCATTGTAGCTAATTTCATGCTACCGATGGCGCCATTCGTATCCGCCTGGCGGCCGAGCAGTAATTGCCGGACAAAAAATGTTCTTGGGCGTTTTGACTTTGAGTACAACACATTTTAATGAGTTGCTTTAATCTTCTATTGGTGTAGCCTCACGTACGTACAATAGACTACTTATTATTAAGGTAGAGCGAGCAATTGAATTCAAATATTTTAATTGTTACGTTCATAAGGAAAAAATGATTTATGATGAAGCGGTTGATACATTGACTAGGATAGTATTAAAAGGTTCTTATCCTATCCTTTTAATACACTGCATTGCTGTACCTTAACATTTGTGATAACATTACATTTCACGATGCGCATCGCGTGGCCTCGGAACTAAGGGGACATCCATAACATTTGTCACAC
>DWJH01000337.1:0-11420 GCA_018248735.1 Tagiades litigiosa | reverse complement strand
GGTGCGCGAGGAGCGGGGCGGGGCAGTTGGGGCGGGGGTGTCAGTCTGGGGGATGCGCCGGCCTGTGGGGTGCCGGGGCGGGTGGGAGGGGGGGTCTGCGGCTGTCTGCGGTGATGCAACGCTTACTAGGTGAGCTTACAGATGCAGGTATACGTATCATAGTAAAATCATCGTTGCTGTTTGTTACACCTTATTAAGTTACTTTCCTTCTAATATGTCTCGTTAATGGTGAGTGAGCTCAGTATATTTATTTAATCGACCGAAAGAACCGTTGTTTTGAATGTTTGTGTGTTTATTTTTAATCATATTGTACATTAAGAAAGGTGATTTTTTTTTAATAAAAAAAAACTGCTCGGACCCGGTGCACGCTGAGTATATAATAAACGCAATACTCTGGACGTGTTTTCCCGGCGAGGTCAGACACTGAGCTGTTTCAGAGGCTCCCGCTGTGAACCAAACCGACGACGCGTCTCGCACTTACCTACAATCACACCTTCAATCCGCACATCGAGTGCCCCGCCTCCCTACATCTGCATAATGTTAATGTAATTATCGCAGTCGTAGCTTTTGACGTGGAGACGATAATGTTTTAAATTTATTGCGCGTTTTAATTTTATGAGCATTAGAAAACAAAGGGTCGGCACGAGCGGCCGCGATGCCGGGCGGCCCGCAGGGGGCGCGCGGGGCGCCGCGGCCGCCGGAACGCTTACATTAGCTGAATCTTTTATCTGAATATCTTTTTTGATAATCGTGAACCGACCACGTTCGCACCACAAATGGAATCACACCACACCCGTGTACGTCGGCGGCGCTCCTGCGAGTCGCAGTCCAGTCGGAAGGATGCGCACGCGCGGCCAGAACTCTATTGTTCTATTGTTTTCATTGCACGACAGGCACAAACCAATTAAACCATTGCACTCATTACCTTCAACTAGAGCTGCGAAAGCGAGACACTTCGTGTCGTAGACGGCTCGACGACATCGATATTTAACTTAGTCTTCGACGTGACCGTAATCATTATGCCGTGACACATTCGTCGGCCGGCAACAGCGAACACCGCGGCCGCCGCGCGCCGGCCCGCGCGCCGGCTCTCGACCTCCCCGGCGGGCGCCGCGCCGCGCCGCGCCGCGCTCGCCGGCATGAGATCGCTTCCGCGCCGCGCCGTGTGAACGCCGAATTTTTGAGGTGAAAACTGCCGCAGGCGCGCTACCCCGGTGTCGGACGGGTGTCGTGTTATCGGTGTCGCCGACACTGCTGTGCTAAAAGCGATGTTCACGCGCGCATCGCCAACTTTTCAATTCGTAACTGCATCGAATATGTAACTATTAAGTATACTTCAGTGTAAAAGGAGGTGTAAATGTAAAGTTTACACTTTATATCCACGATTAATTGAAACCTTAACTTTTTCAACACTTCATTATAAAATTTCACTTCTGTGAGCGGACTTCAAGACTACTAGTTTAATATCGATAAAAAGTAGCAGCTCGCGGCCAGCACGTGACTTCTACTGCCCGAGACTCAAGTTACTCAGATATCCTGGACACGGTCGCCGACATCCAGTAACATGAAGCACGGCTCACGGGAGCCGCTCCCCGGCGTGCCACCTGGGAGGCCGCATCGGCGCCGGGCCGCCGCCGTCCGTGCGCTAATCGATCGGTATCTTTTTTCTCGCGCCTGCAATTAATTAAAACGAAGCGAGTCACCGTCCGTCCGTGCGTCCGCGCGGCGCGGCGCGGGCCGGCGCGGGGCGGCGCGGGGCGGCGCGGCCGGGCGCGCTGCGTGCGAGCAGCTCGAGCTCGCTCGGTGTAATATTTGTTCATTAGCTAGCGTCGTTAAGATAGTGCCGCGATAACCCAAATAGTTTCGAGCGACAATAATTGAGAATGATTCGTCACGGAGTACGCTGTTGAGAATAGGTCCAAAACTAATAAAACGCCCCTTCACGATTCCGCACGAGCATCATCTGCGTCTCCATGGGATATGCCAAGAAACTTCGACCCGGTCGCGGAACGAATCCGGGCCCCTATTCTAGTGCATCACGAGCGCTGAACCGAAACTGCAGGTGCACTCGTGTAATTTCGATTTCTTCTAAAATGTACAACGTGCCAACAATCTCGCGGCGGCCGCCACGTGTCGCCGCGTGTTGTCACCGTTCGATATTTAACACGCATCACTGTACGGGAGCGGCGAGCGGCCGGAGCCCGGCTAAGGTACCGTCGAACGGCGAGCGGGGTGTTACGGCGCAGGACGATGACGCAATTCGAGCGGCCAGTTGTAATGTTGATATAATAAGGAACCACACATGTCGAACCCGCAACGTTCGCACTAGACGTAGTGTGAAAAAAATAGATAATAGGTAGTAGTAATCAGTTTTTTCACCAAAATCCAGAAAGTAATGTGTAAGTAGAGCAAACATCGCGGCGGCGCCTCTCCTTTCTCCCCCCCTCTGCATCCTCCCGAGCCCGCCCGTGGGAGCGGCTCCCTGCCGCACTGCAGCGCCGCACTGCAGCGCCGCGACGCCGCGCTGCTGCACGCGGGTGCACTCGCGACATTACCAATTGACCTTTCGAAGGTGCGCGGCGCGGCGCGCGGCCCGCTCCCTTAAGTAAATTTCTAAATATGAAAAATCGAAAGTATAATTCTTTTTTATTAATTTTAATATTATTAATTGACTTTCAAATAGTATCTAATTATTATATCACATATCACAGACATATTCACGTGTAAATTGTATGTGTGTTTAATAAGCATTTCCCAATACAGTTTACCCACAGCGAGATTGAAGAATAAGAAAACATACAATCAATACCAAAAAATGAGATGTTAGGAGTACCTAATTATAAGTTTTACTTTATTGTAACATTGGGAATAGTAATTATTACATCGGTTTTTATAAGTTTTATAATATAAAGTAGGTAATTAAAATATTAATAAAACAGTTATAATGTTGGTACCAAGTTTAATAGTTACCTTAATTTTAATTAGATATTTTATTATTTTGATATTAGGAAGCTAACATTATTAAATATGTTGTTAAACAAAGAGGCAAACCAAACGTCTCTTTTTAGTGTTATATTTATTATCATATCTCCGAATTGCAAATTACAATGGCGCTAAAGAAGTTTTTATTTTAATATATTTCAATAAATTTAATTTTCAAAGGCAATGTAATAAGAAAAATCCTTGTCATTTCAAGCTAAACTGAATTCATATCATATATTTAACAATTTACTTGTGTTTTACTCTATGAATCTCACATTTTTATAAATAAAACAATGTAAACATTTTGCAAGAAGTATTAGTAAAGTGCGTAGTCATATGGCAGCGGTTCCTGGGCACGTTAGCCCAAGTAATACGTAACTACTTAAATTTACAGAATGGGTTTATGTCTTGGTTGTTGTCGACCTCCACATGATCCACACCATCACGGACCGCATCATCACGGGCCACATCACCATGGCCCGCATCATCACGGCCCGCATCATCACGAGCCGCAACATCATGGACTACATCATCACGGCCCGCATCATCACGAGCCGCATCATCACGGACCGCATCATCACGGACTGGACCATCACGGACCGCATCATCACGGGCCTCATCATGGTCCACACAGGGACCACGGCCATCGACACTATTAAAATATTTTGAAACATAAAGTTCGTATGCTCCATATAAACTGTATAGAAATATAGAATTGTAATGAAAACATTCAGCGTCAAAACCCTTCAAAAACTGTTCTCTTCACAATCCATCAGATTTCAATTACGTTATAACATTTCTAGGAAAATGTTTAGGTAGGTATATATTATTTTTTTTAATCTAAATTAATATGCAAAAAGTGCGCCACAATAGTCGTGTATAGTATCATAGTTCTACTTACAGCCTACAAAATGTTTATACATAAACTATAACTTATTAATAAATGTTTGGTTTTACTTGCTGTTTTATAAACTTAATACATACTTTATAAAATATTTAATGTTCTATGAAAAGGTCTTTTCAGACCTCACTGCTTCAAAAGCATAAATTCCTCCGATCGACGCTGTTTAATTAAAATTGTTTTAATTTATCACTTGCCAGTAAATTCTTTATTTTATTGGGAAAAAAAATAAAAGGAATTCGATTCATTGTTGAAACAATACCGGTACTAGTAAATTCAATGAGTCATAAGAGATTCTAAGAAGTAATATCACAGTCAAAAAACTGATTATTTTATCTAATCTCCGAGGTATGGATACTAGGCAGTGATTGTGAATTGGAACTGTGATATCCTAGCCACAGTTGTAAAAGGATGTATTCACAGAAACACACTTGAGAATATTACTGTTCATCGTGTAGAGAACAAGAGTAACTTAAATGTAAGTTTATATTTTAAAGTTATCTTCACATTAATTTAATACATTGTTATCAAAAATCTTGATACTTATTTTGAATGTTGTAATAGATTTCTTATGTCGCTTTAGCGTATATTTATATTGGACTTGTATATTGGACTTGTATATTGGACTTTATATGTACACAATTTTTTTTTAACTTGGTTGAAACAAGACCGCATGAATTTCATTTTATTTAATAACTTCATGGTTTCTACACATTAAATTTTAAATATCGTACGGTATAACGAGTACGTATCGTAGAACATAAAATGTCTAGTTGTACTTGTCCTGATTGAAAATCCATCGAAAGTTGTTACAAGTGCTCTGGTCAACTTAAGCTTCAAAAGTGAGTAAAAATTACTTGTACCTCAGGAATGAATTCTGTTTGAGGCGGCTTACGGTTGTTAGAGATTGTTATAAAGTCGATACTGTAAAATATATTGAACTAACTCTCCAAGATACACAATGGATGGTTGTCGTTAGAACTTTAATGGGTCTAACAAATCTTTATAGAATTGATTTTATCTAATTTCAGCGAAATCATGGGAGGATGCAGCTCGTGTTGTGACTCCGGTGGAGACGCTGTTAACGTAGTAGAGAGTCCACCAGACAATATGTATCACCCTCCACCACCTGTTATGGTTATCGAAGACCAACACGACATGATGGGGAGGTGACCACTAACTTACTGCAAGCATCCACACCGACCATATTTATAAAACTTTAAATTATTAATAAAATTAATAGTAAAAGAGACTATTTAATACATTTTTCTTAAGTATTACATACATACATTAATTAAAGTGTGTTTGTGATTTAAAAATTGTTGTTTTAATTCATATACGTTCAACCTAGAACTATGTCATTTTTCTGTCATAGATTTATCATTCATAGAAAAAGCTTGATTCTAAGTTGGTCACTTCTAATATTCTGGATATAAGGGCACATCCAGACGACAAACTCAGTTCGTAGGAGTTACTTCACAGCAAATTGATTTTTAATTTTAATTAACTTGAATTAAGGGGAATCAAATCTATAATTCCATAGTGAAAATTAATTATATGTTTAATTCATAAAAATTCAAATAAGTAATGCATATTATACGTACATATACGTATATTTAAAAAAATCCATATGCATTGCCAATTATATGTGCACGTTGTTATTTCCAATGCACCATTATAGTCACGAGTAATTTTTACTATAAAATACCAATGAAATAATAATATAATTGTACATATCTTATTAAGTTTTTATTTCGATAACAATAAAAAATAATTAAAATTATATTATATAGTAAAAGTATGTTAAATATTACTTAGGTTTCATTTATTTTCATTATAATTATTAATATATAAATATGCTTTTACAATTTTAAAATTTACATACGTTTAAGGGTCTGAATAATAAATTTTCTTTATTTAGAACATACGATTTTTTCAATTTCATAACCACATAAGCCCGAATATTTTTAATAGCCCGAAACTTTGCAAAGGACTTCGTAATGCTTGAAAGATATTTCGGAACCACTGAAAGATATGTAGCAGCAACCATGACTCGGATGCACCTGAAAAAGCCAAAGAAAATTTGATAACCTCATAATATCGCTCCGTTTGTTCAATGTGTTAAACTGGTGTATTATAAAAAGTCTTAATGTATATTTTGTTGCAATTGTTGCAGTTGTAATGCTATGACATTGTAAAACTGTATGTAAATGAAATAAATAGGAATGCGAGACGTTGTGTGGCTCCTTAGTTTTTTGGAAGTGAACTTACTTGCCAATTTACGCATTTGATCTCCGGCTGGAGTAAATATTTATATGAGAGAGTAATATATGTTCTCGGGTTTCGGTGTTTGTTTTAAAATGCGTCTTATCAACGATGACGAGTGCTAATGGAAAGTGTAATTGTAAAGGATTGAGTTGTAGTTCTTTCAGAAAACCATCATACGACTGATGCTTGTAGTATAACCTAAATAATTAAAGATCAAGAATATGTTCATTGGATTTGTCTCAATATTTCGTTAATACATAGCTTTTATCTACTTATACAATGGTTTACGACTTAAATATGCAGCTGTTATTTATCTGTTCCAAGTAATATATAATCATTATTATCACGACTAAAGATAGGCATTGTTATCAATTCTTCGAAGATTAATGTTCACTTGTAATATTAATAAAAATATTGATTTCATAAAGAAAAGAGAATTTCATTCATCCGCTCATCGCAATATCTTCAAATGCAAGAATATATTCGATACTGTTATGTATTTTATTATAAACACATCGAAAAGACATCGAAAATCATATTTTTCTAGTACTGCGAAATATTCAAACACTTATATTAAAAGATCTACCGTAACATAGATGGCGCTATATGGTACATGTAGCCAATTTGTTCAGAAAAAAAAATCAAATGCATGTTTTGTTCCTATTTCAAATATGTTTCGAATTTCCATAATAATTCTTAGCAGATATTTACTTGGTATTTGATAGAGGAAAAATTTTGTTACCTTCCCGGGGGTAACCGATCCACGGTGCCTGACCCTGCCGATGTATAGAGGTTCCGCGCTATGAGTATTGCCAGCGGCGATAGCTCCTACGGGAACCTGTCCGTTGCTGGCGGTAATCCAACGCACTGCGTTCGCCGGTGCGCATAGTACCTGCAATGTCATAAATACTAATGTATACTCGGAATATTCTAGAAGGACTACAATTTCATTGTCTGAACAAGAAAGTTTGTTGGTATTGGAAGCGTGAACATATAAATGAGAGTAAAACTGCACAAATTGACTGCAAGTGCAGATACAAACTACTCCAATCGTTAGTCGAAGTAATTTCTGCTTGCTTTTTAGTTGATTTACGAAACACTTATGAAAACCATTTAAGTATATAATAAAAATTAAAAGAACAAAATTTACGAATACCTATATATTTTGTTGTGAATATGACTCGGAAAGTTTTGTAGGGTAACTATGTAAATGAATTGTTATCAAGGAAACCTAATTTGTTAATTCGTTAATTTCAGAACCAAAACTCATTAATAACCTTGCTTGAACTGTATAAAGAATCTTACCTCAAAGTTGTGTACAGGAACTTCCATACCAGCATGAGGTATATATGCCGTTTGATGTTTAATGGCCAGTTTTCCAGGAACAAATTCTCCACTGTGGTGAGCTCTGATGGCCCATAGCGGACTGCCATCCCACCCTTCTCTGCCCACCACAAGCGCTCTGCCCGTGAGAGAGGTAGCACTCGAAGGTGTCACTGACGCCCAGTCGATCAGCTCAGGAACTGGTTCCGGATCTTAAATGTATAAATACGACTTGAAATTAGTTAAACTCTAGTAGTAGAAGTAAATGAAAAAGTAACGTGCATACGTACTTATGTGTGCACAAGAAATTATACATCTTTAACAAAATTACATTTCTATAAAAAAACAAACCTCGGAAAACACTCTTTTCTTACGTCTATATAACTTAAACAGTAATATTATTTTAAAATTAAATACTTGAAGTCTAGTAAATACCCTATTACTTTTTCAATTATCGCATAGATAAGTAGAGTACTGTTACTTCTAACTAATTACATTTGATACTATGTAAAGAAGTAATATAATTTTAAGAACGTAAACCAACCACAAATTAACTCGGAAAAAATATGTTTATATACCAACGGCAAAGTGGGCCATTCTTTACAGGTACGATTACTAAAGTTCTGTATATTATAATAACTTACTTTCGCTAAGCGAGACTACTATTGATACTAAAGTAGTGGTTATTTTAGTTACTAAAACTGGTTGATAGATTACTTTCGACAACATGGACCGCGTCGGGAGGCTGTTGGTAGACGTGGTGGTTGGTTACGTAAGTAATTTGAGGGCTTGCACCTGGCGGCGGCGGGTACGGCATCGGCAGTACGGGCGCTGGAATATACGCGAATGCGCCGGGCGGGTAGCCCTGGTATGGCGGTGGGTTTTGATACGGTGGGTCTGAAAACGATAATATTCATAAAATAATTTTTGTTTTATTACGAAAATACGTTCAGTAAAAAATAAATAAAAACGAATGTTTGTTTGTGAGTTCTTTATAGAATCGTAAACTATGCATCTGCTGATTGAGGATATTTAGCAAAGTTGTTGTGCATGAGCGAAAGAACGTTTCTGAGTTGGTAATGGACGCGTTAGGTGGCGCTGCTGTCGGCATATTGCTTAAAGCTTTTCACCTGCCGTCAGATAGGTCGTCTACTGCACAATAATAAAAAAACTTCTTGCTTCGAGTTCATTTGCCAGTTAGTCGAATCAGTTATTGACTAACTCAATGGTTCAACCCAAGGCTTATTGACTATGGTCACATTATTTCTGGTCTTGAATTTTTATGTTAATATATCTTGAACAAATAATATATAAGAACCCCTTGTGAAATAAGCCGTATCAGATGCAAACATGGAATTGCTATTTTAGCTTTTTGAAATATTTTATTCTAACTTTTTTTCCAAGTTTTTGTGTATTGATGATTCATTTTTCCGATTAATCATCACTTTCGTTGGTTAACATACTAGCAAGAACACTATAATTAGACGAACACAAATATAGCTTTAATAAGTTTACTTACATGACATTTTCCTTGATGGGGATATTCCTTTTGGATATTAATGAATAACAAATATAGATTTGTACAAATAATCTGACTTCAGGATACAAACTTGTTTATCTATCTGTTTAATGTATTATCGGACTCAAGTTTTATATCTACTTCAACATATTTTGTGATTAGATAAGATGATTCTTGTGTGGTGTTATGAGGACAATGCATCATATATTATTTTTATAAGGGGCTAAATTTGCGGAATAAACATATTATACTTATAACAGTAAAATGTTGGATAATCATGTTGGATACTTAACTACTCCAATATCCGTACATACTCGTATGCCTATATAAGGTATTATCTTCTTATTATAAATTATGTACAACTATGTGAATATAATTTCCTCTACTTATCTATTTTATACTTTGTATCGTTTTCATAGGTCGTATCTAAATATGTGCTTTGATATACTGGTGTAAATGTTGGCTTACCTCAGCATGCTAGCAATCATATAATAAGTGCTTTGCGGTAGACAATAATTTTCAGTGTCACCCCAGGTAATTCAAGCAACTTCCATCCCGTATATTTACAAAAGTAATTGAAGTTACAGTTAAAGTACACATAGTCATAACAATTACTTAGGCGAAAATCATTATATTTAAAAATCAATTACGGGCTCTCCGACATATTAAATTACACACCATATTCCCATAAGAAAATTGGTTATGTACTTTTAATTAACATGCAGCCTTGCGCTCGCGGCGGAGCGTTAGTTCTGTTCTTGTTTTATTAAATTGATCATGTTTTACTATTATATCAGAATATTTAACTGGTTTTCGAGTGTTTTCGGACTTCATAGACCTTACACTTCGACGTGTGATAGAATTCAGAGCAATCGATGGCTCAACATCTGGTCTTTGATAGTTTCTGTATCATTAGTCACCACCTATTTTTATCCAAATAACTTTTGGTCTCTTATCAAAAAGGAAACGCATTTAGATGAGATTGCCAACGTCAACAATTTGATATTTAACATAATTATTATATTAATTAATGTAATTAATGGAAATACTATTTGTTTTCGCATATACTCTACTATGGATAACATATTAAGAGACCTTTATATTCAAAAAGAAAATCAGAAACTATTTGCAATTAAACTGTTTTTATGGATTGCATTACCATTCATTTTGTTTATTACTTTAATAATTACAGAATTTTTTTATGCTTATCCGCCGTATAGTCTCATAGTTAAAATGCCTATGTTTCTAACGATTTTGCATTTAGTTATACATGTATCTTTGGTATTGGCCGTATTAAAAGTCATAAACTTGAGACTTTTAGAAAAATTTAAGCTATACAACAATTTTTTTCTGCAAGATTGTCGGAGAACAGTAAAAAAATTGCATTATTTTTTCACTCCAGTAACCGAATTCTTTCATATTAATATAAAAAAATGGCAAGTTGATTTGAAGACACTTTGTAAGATTTATGATGACTTAGGTATATGTATAAATTTATTGCAGAATAATCATGGATTTCAGGTAAGAATTAACGTTTTTAACAAATTTTGTTTTGACTTTACTTGTATATTAATGACGCGGAATTTTTCAATGTAATGTATTTTCCATATTCGCCATTATCACTATTAAATAATTTGTTTTGCCTATATAAATTTACACTTTTGTTACTTTTTATTTTTGCTTATATTATAATAGTAGAAATAAACGTGCATGGTTGGCGATATTGTTATCCCAAAATATAATATATTAAATGGCAAATCAACTTTTCAATTTCTAATTGCAGATGCTTTTGTCCGTTTGGTTGATGTTTTCCAACGCAGTCACTGGAATAACCCTCATGACACTTGAACAGGTAAATATGAAATATCTCTCAATTGTAACAAAAATACTTGACCATCCCATTATTATTTATTATCAGACATGGTGCACGATAACACCACGTAACAAATATGAATTGTCTGTAGAAGTCTCTGTAGAAGTGCAACGATGCGGATTTCTTTTTAATAAATTCCTTTTTAATATTATATTAATGTTACTATTTTTTATTATACATAATAATTGATCTTTCGGTAATAATAAGGCAATAACGTGGTTTAAAATGCTTTGATAATTTAGAACGTGACTGGCATACGTAAAAATGTTTATAAAATAACAATGCCTTATTGTGAATTCCTCACACATAAATTTTTCTAATTTTACAGGCGAACGTGCCATGGGTGGTCATATGCAGAAGTACTTTACCATTTGTCTGGTATTTCATGGGATGTTATGTAGACAATCAACTTCGACAGGAAGTCTATCAAACTAACCAACTCATTCTAAAATATTTAATAGATTTTAGATGTGGTACGTAATATTTATCTAATGAATAAGATGAAAGGAATCTTTGAATAGAGGTTCCAAAAAAAAAAAAAAATAAAAAAGCAT
>DWJH01000336.1:0-11428 GCA_018248735.1 Tagiades litigiosa | reverse complement strand
GTGTAAAGAAAGTTTGTTTAATTTCACATTTGTAGTGAAAAGTATTTTGAGTAGAGTATGTCGTTGTTACACGAAATTATTCTATAAGAATATTGTTACGTGTAAAATTACTTTATGGCATAACTTACGATGTAAATAAATAGAAAATTAGAATTTTCCTTAATAGTATTCATGTATTAAACATTATTACGTACTTTAATTATCTTGTAAATTAATTATAAGTGTATTTTTTGGAAACTTTAAAAATAAAATATTTATTAAACCAGAATACAACAATCACTGAACAATAGTGGTAAGTGCCACCAAGAACTTATAAGTCACTTAAAGGTGTGCAAAATTCAAACAACTTATTATCTCATTTGGCTATAAATCTTTTGGTATATCTATGAGTATATATATTTTTGTCATTTACTTTTATTCTTGTTCTGTAGTAATATAATTAACACATATCAATAGATAACCCACTTCAAACAGATATAATTTTAAGTTAGATCAGTTGTTACTCCTTGATCACCTATAACATTCAAACTGAAACACAATATGTTACAAATTCTTTACAGCAACAGCCATAATTTAATATGCTTAAATTGTGCTTTTTTCAGACCCTATAAAAGACTTGATGTTTACATATCCACCTTTTTAATTTCATTTTATGGAGATGTCCAATGAAAACGTTAACATACTACCTTTTCATAACAATGAGAATATCACACAAAACTCTAATCCAAACTCATCGGATAGTCTATCTATAATTTATTTAAAAGAGAATTGGAACACAACCATTACAACAAGCCAACCCGTAAAATTGGGTAGAAAACGTCAGCGAAATGAACAGAATTGGAAGAAAAATGTAACCAAACAATTAAGAAATACAGGGCAGGCTTATGAATCGGCTACTAAAAAAATTATAGAAGAGAGATCAATCAAAGAGCCATGTGGGGAGAAATGTCGTTTGAAATGCAGCTCTCAAATAACAGACGAAGAAAGAATGTTATTATTTCAAGACTACTGGGCGCTAGGCGATAGTAAAAAACAATGGAATTATATTTGCCGAAGTATGACATTGATTACACCAAAATATAGATACCAATCTGGTAAAGGTGTGAGAAAACCTCGTCAGAACAATAACGCATTTTATTTTGAATTGCCTAACAAACAAGTTAGGGTATGCAAAACATTTTTTAAGAATACTCTAGGAATTAATGATCGTCCCATACGCACAGCTTTAGAGAAACAAGATCAATTTGATAGTTGTCTGCTACTTGAAGATAATCGGGGAAAACACAATAATCATAAAAAAGTAGATGAATCTATCAAAAATGGTATAAGGGCACACATTGAATCTATTCCAAAGATAGAATCTCATTATACTAGCAATTTAAGCAAAGTATATATCGATGGTAGCAGAACAATCTTAGACATTCACAAGGACTATGTTGAAATTCAAAAACAAAAGGATCTTCCATTTGGGACCTATGTACTGTTTTATAGGATATTTACAGATGAATACAACATCTCTTTCAGTACATCCAAAAAAGATATATGTGAAGTATGTGTAGGCTATGAAAATTATGAGAATAAAGATGAAAGAAATGAGCTATATGAGAAACATATAAAAGAAGAACAGTTTTTTTGGATAGAAAAGGCCAGAGATGTTACTACAGAAAATGTTGTTGTTGTGTACGATCTTCAACCTGTTTTCCAATGTCCCAAAGGGGAGCCATCAGTATTTTATTATAAATATAGATTAAATGTCTATAATTTTACAATATATGACTTGAAAACGAATAAAGTTCAGTGTTATGTGTGGGACGAATCAAACGCCAATGGAAGTGTTAACGATTTGGGAACTTGTGTTTATAGGTATCTAGAGCAGCTATCATCAACTCATAGTGGAAGAAACATTCATGTTATATTATACTCTGACAATTTTGCCGAGCAGAAAAACAGTATAATGGTAGCGATGAATTTATTTGCAGTGCAAAGGTTACCAAACATTCTATCAATCACACAAAAATACTTCATAAAAGGTCACACACAGAACGAAAGTGATACTGTGCAGTCATTAATAGACAAACAGGTTAAGAAAGTGCTCAAAGACGGTACAATGTATACTCCAGGAGCATATATTGGTGCTGTTAAATCACCTAGTAAGAATCAGGAACCGATTAGTGTAAATGAAATGTATTTTAATGATTTTTATGATTGGAATGATGCTTGTAATCAAATGGAAGTGGATATAACAAACAATGAAGAAGGGAATTCCTTAAACATAGATGATATTAAAATTCTGAAAGTAGAGAAAAACGGTCCACGAATGCTGTATTACAAAACTTCTTTTGGTGAAACTGAGTTCAAAAAAGCTGTTATAATAAAAAAGAAAAAGATTTTAGAGGTGGATGTTAAGAAAGCATATGATAGAAAACCTGGTATATCAAGGCGAAAGAAGGAAGATTTGATGTACTTAGTTGATAATAAATTCATTCCAGAGATATACGCCCCCTTTTATAATTCTTTGTAAAAATTTCACTTTAATTATTATCATTGTTACTACAAATCTCTGGCCTGTTAACTTATGGTTTTTAAAATGAAAAGTTAAGGCCATAGTTCACTAAGCTGATTTTTAGTTTGAACCCCAAGGACGGTCAATTCAAGAACTGAAAATATGTAGCTATTTCTGCTAAAATATTGGTCTCAAGATTATTTTCTAAGTAAGGTTAATGCAGTAAATAAAAAGACTGATGCGTGTTTATTTATTGAGAATTATAATAAACGATAATTACCTAAAATAAAGGGTTAAATTTATGTATAAATATTCTGTGATTGTCAGTGGAAAAACGCGGGAAAGACAGAAAAGTCCTATTAATTTTCAACATCTATGTACAAGGAAAAACTATTGTTGATTTTATTTGGATGTGTGAAATCTATAGAAGCATTTGTAAATACATAACAAAAGTAATTAAATGGTTATATTATAAAATGTTCACAAAGTAATCTGAGAGATAAGCTTCTTTTTTATTAATTTAGTTTAAAAAATTATTGTTTAAACTTAAGTGAGATTTTTATTAGAGTTTTAATTTTTTTGTTACTGTTTGAGTTGATATTAATAAAGTTTTTATAAATATAAATGCCCGCCTTAATCTATTTTCACTATGCGGCCCATGTGTTCCAAAAGGTTGCCGACCCAGATATACTTCATCATTGTCCTACTAATATTATAACCCTACTATCCTACTGTAATATTATAAATGCGAAAGTTTGTGAACATGTTTGGCGGGGTTTCAGGCGAGAATTATAGAACGGATTTTAATGAAACTTTACAATAATATAGCTTTCACATCAGAATAACACATTGGCTATAATTTATGAAAATATTATGTGAATTGTACAAAATATAACGATAAGTATAAAATAATACAAAGTAGGTAAATAGCAAAAACTTCAGCCATCTGCGAGCTAAGATTTAATATTCAGGGGCTGAGTGCCTAAACTACTCTCAACATTGTATATAAAGATATCCAGTAGTATATTCTATTAATAGTAATGATTTAATCACGTCATAAAAACAGCACATAGTATCTATATATATTGCAGCCAGGCGAAGCTAGCGATTCGCTAGTTCATAATATGCCGAATTAACAAATAAATAAAATAATAAAGGTAAATTATCCTCCACAAGCAATCACTTTTCCCAATTTTATCAACAGTGATTTAGGCATAAAAGTTACTCTCTCATTTTATAATAATAATATATAATAAAAATACTATCGACAGTTACACTAATACATAGAAAAACCTTAACGCACTCCACAAACAGCCCACCTCTGAAATTATTAATTATGTAGTAGGTATGAACTAGAGAAAATATTTGAAATTATTCAAATAACGGCGACAACTTTTAATAAACTCGTAACTTTTATAACGAAGGTCTCTTGTTTGGTGGGTCAGGTGACATTTGGGATGAAAATTGATTTGAATAATTTAGCTGACCTTACATAAGAACTTGTGAAAAGCGTGGGCGACTTGGCATGATGACTTATAGGAATATTCTCGCCTAAATTTTATTATTTGTATAGAAATTAATATTACGCTTGTAAAATTCAAAAATATATAGTGCTTGGATTCTATTTGATATAAGAGGTATGATATTTTTTGAGCAGCAAACGAAAGTACGTATTGGCTGTTTGCAATTTGTCATCATAACTACACGTACTTTTCTTAAAAGAAATAAAAAAAAAACAAGACAGAGGAGGGTAGATGTGAGCTGTCATGATAGCAGGTTGCAACGCGAAGAGGAGGATTTTTGTAAAACAGTTTTTGGATTATTTTTATATTGTAATTGTTTAATTATAATAATAAACAGTCGATTGTTATCTGTAGTTTCAATACAGGCCGAGTTTCAACAGTCAGAAGTGGTAAGAACTAGGAGAATAAAACTGAGGTATGTAAACTATTTTTTTAACAATATTCTTTTAAGAGGGATTAATTTGAACAATGATGACATTTTATATTTTTGGTAATAATTAAACTATTTCATATAGTAGTCATATGGTGACATATAGGGCTACTGATATGGAATATGGAATATTTAAAATTTCAGTACATTGTAAGTTAGTAAGTAACTTACTCGATTATATTACTACGAAACTGATAAATCACTAAATATTAGGCATAAACATAATAGTTACCTACCACCACGTAATTATTTTGGCGTCGGTCGGTAGCTAGGATTTCTCGGAAATATTAAATGAGCAGCACTGGTATACAAATATGTATGTAAATATATAAGTATGTGTATGAAATAATTCCCTTATAATGTAAATTGGTAAATAATAATGATTGTAATACTAAATGCATAACGAACATTTCATGGATAAAATTTATATACATAATTTTTACTATTTATTATTGATTTATTTTTGTTTCGCAATTATTACAATTATTTTTATACGCAGATTATTGTAAAATTAAATTCTTATTTAAAATGTTTTTTTTTTCTTTATTTTAAAAGTGTAAGTCTAATCGAATGAATATTTATTACGTGTAAAATGATTTTTTTTAATATTTTTATTAATATTGTTGTGAGATAACTTATGTCGTGTGTTTAATTGAGCGAAGTTCTAATTGTTTATTTTTCATTTCCCATTTCTATCCTACTAACTTTGACATGACCTTTATATTTGAATTAACAACCAAGTCTTCCATCACATCCACAACTGTTACTGTGACATGTCTGCCAGATCTACTTATACACCACCTCTACGGATAGGCGATACGAATTGTAATAACAAAAGAAGGTCCCGGAGCCCTCTTCGTAAGGGTAACCGTTCAGTTCCACGAGATGACGTGTCGCCTCAAGCTCATAAAAAGCGTACTCGGTTCCGCAACCGCTCCCGCCGCGAGCCGTCACAAACGTCAACCGACGACACTAGTAGCGACAGTTCGTCACACCTGTTCCATTCCCGTCGGAAGCGCCGACATAATAAAAATAAAAGACATTATATAAACTCAAGATCTTCTCGTTCTAGCAGCGTAGCACTTAATTCAGATTCTTGTACTTCTTCCACGGACACTTCTGTTTCTGATAGACGGTCGAGATCAAAAAAACGAAAATTGGGTAAAAGGAAACGTACTAGGAGTTCTGGGAATTCTAAAAGCACAAAATCACCTTCTAGATTCAAGACGAAAAATTTAAGATATTCTGATAGGCGTGGTAGTAACTTTGAAGGAGCGCATAATGTTTTGCCGGAATTCGACCCAGATGCGAATATTCAAACAGCTGCCGATTGGATTCGTAAGGTTAATGAAACTGCAACTGTATACGAGTGGAGTAATAAGCAAATCATCTACTACGCAATTCCAAAGCTCTCTGGGAATGCAAAGAAATGGTATGAGGGAAGAAGTTCAGTGAATCTTACATGGAAACAATGGCAAAGGAAAATTCTAAAAACTTTTCCTGATGACAGAAATTATGCTGATCGTCTATATGAAATGCTTGAAAGGAAGAGCAAAAGGGACGAAACGCTTGAAGAATACTACCATGACAAAGCAAGACTTGTTAAAATGTGTGGAATAACGGGTAGAAATGCTGTCGATTGCATTATTAACGGGATATATGATAATAGCGTTAGATTAAACGCGCAAGGATCAAGTTTTAAACGACCCTCACAACTTTTGAAATATTTACGTAGGATATCAAAAAAGATAGTTTTAGCTACACGAAAACCTATACAAAATTTAAAGCAAAATTTACAAGAATTTAAGACAGATAATAGTGCTCGTAACGACAACTTATCGAAACGGAACGGGGACTTTTACCGAAATAAATTTAAAAATATTCAGTGCTACAATTGTTCAGAAAATGGACATAGGGCAACGGCTTGTCCAAAACCACTCAAGCGATGCGGAAAATGTTTTCGTCTAGGCCATGTTCTTGAGAATTGTCCACAACAAAGTAATCATCAAAACCAAGAAACTACTGAAAGAAATACTGCTAAAGACGTTTTAAACGTCGCCGACGGACTTAACGTTAATGGCAAGTATTTCAAACCTGTTTTTATAAATGATAATAAACTATCTAGTTACATTGATTTTGGTAGTCAGTGCACACTGATTAAACATAGGGTTTCGAAAGAATGCGATTTATTGTTGGGTAAAACTGAGCTGCCGACGTTAAAAGGGTTTGGTTGTGGAAGTGTAATTCCAATAGGAAGTGCTATTGTCACGATAAAGGTAGATGACGTAAAGGCTGATGTGAAAGTCTATGTTGTAGCTGACGAGTTCTTGCAGACTGATGTTTTGATTGGACAATCTTTTACCGAATTGCCGACTGTAATTGCACTTAAAACTAATGATAAATTAACTTTGTATTGCGATGACTCCGGGTTAGAACGTATAAATATTTTAAATTTGGCAGATGTAGTTATTGAGACCTTAACAAGCATTAAAGTATATACATCTGATAAAACATATGCAGGAAACCTTTATATTCCGGGTAATGTTTGTTTGAAGCAAGGAGGTGAGTATAGTATTCTGCAAGGCGTTTACCAATTTTGTAACGGAATAGGCCACATCATTATAGTAAATTTATCAGGAAAGCCTCTTTCGTTTACTAAAGACAAAGTAGTTTCTCGCGCCGTTAAGTTACCTTCTTACGATCTTTGCCAAATCAATAATAACACCGTTGACGTTAAAACTATTGCTTCCAATCAGCCAAATTCTGAGAATCGAGAAACAACAAAAGAACCTATTTCTTTAGATATGATAAATGTTGGTCCTAAAGTATTACAAGATGAAAAACAGAAACTATGTGAACTTCTAAATAAGTATAGAGATTGCTTTGCTTTAAATATGACTGAATTAGGACGAACTAATATTATGGAAATGACAATACGCCTCAATGATGATACTCCGGTTATATACAGACCTTACCGCCTCCCATATACTGAACGCGCAATTGTTAGAGATATGATCTCTGATCTATTAGATAATGACATCATCCGTGAGTCACATTCCGCTTACGCTAGCCCGATAGTATTGGTCAAGAAGAAAACTAATGACTACAGATTGTGCATCGACTACAGAGCGCTTAATAAAAAAACGATAAAAGATAGCTATCCTATGCCGGTCATTGAAGACCAACTAGATAGACTAAGTGGAAAATCCTTATTTACGAGTTTAGACTTGGCTTCCGGATACTATCAGATACCCGTTTCTGAATCGAGTAGACATCTCACCGCATTTGTGACGCCAGACGGCCATTATGAGTATACTCGAATGCCGTTTGGACTTGTTAATGCACCAGCAGTATTTCAAAACATGATTAATAAGGCTCTTGGAAACAGACGATTTGAATTAGCAGTTCCATATCTTGATGATCTATTGACAGCAGGAAAATCGTTTACAGAAGCATTTATTAAACTTGAAGAAATCTTGGTACTACTTAAACAAGCCGGTCTTACACTTAACTTAAAAAAATGCTTCTTTTTCCAATCGGAAATAGATTATTTGGGATACGAAATTTGTGAAGACGGTTTGAGACCCGGGGCTAAAAAGACTCTTGCAGTATCTGAGTTTCCTACTCCCATAAATGTTCATCAGGTTCGACAGTTTGTAGGTCTGGCCAGTTTTTTCCGCCGATTTATTTATAATTTTGCTGCTATTGTTAGACCCTTAACTGGACTGACCAAATCAGACGTACCATGGCAGTGGGGAACCGAACAAGAAAAATCATTCCAGGAAATAAAAAGTAAACTTATAACTAGACCAATTCTTGCCTTGTACAACCGTGATTTCGAGACAGAAGTACATTGTGATGCAAGCAAGGTCGGAGTTGGAGGAGTTTTACTTCAAAGACCGGATAAAGAAAGTCCATTCCGTCCTGTTGCATATTTTAGTCGACAAACCACTCGCGAAGAGCGGTTCTGGCATTCATATGAACTAGAGACCATGGCAGTGGTGTTATCACTCCAAAAATTTAGGGTGTTTTTAATTGGAATAGATTTTGTAGTAGTGACTGATTGCAATGCCTTACGCTCAACGCTCACTAAGCGTGATTTACTGCCTAAAGTTGCTAGATGGTGGCTTATGCTACAAGAATATAATTTCACAATACAATATCGACCGGGGCGTAACATGCAACATGTGGATGCATTAAGCCGAAATCCAGCATGCTTAGAATCAAATTCCGAAGACTACGAAGTAAATGAAATATTTCATATTACTACAGATGATTGGCTATATACGGTTCAAATGACGGATCCACAACTTAAACGAGTTAAAACAATTTTAGAAACATCTGATGAAGAGCTTAAGGATATTACAAATAATTATGCAATTCGGGATGGCAAAGTGTATAGACGCGTGGGTCGTAAATTAAAATGGGTAGTTCCACATGGAGCACGTTGGCGTATATGTCAGCTTAATCATGATGAGGCGGGTCATTTTTCGCTAGAAAAAACTTTAGAAAAAATCAGCGCTGACTACTGGTTTCCAAAGATGCGCAGATTTATAAAAAAATACGTTACGTCTTGCATAAACTGTGCGTATAATAAAGAAATGTCTGGTAAAAAGTCAGGATGTCTACATCCCATTCCTAAAGTACCTTCTATTTTTCATACCATTCACATGGACCATTTGGGTCCATTTGTCAAAAGTAAAAGGGGTAATACGCATATTTTAGGCGTGATTGACGGTTTCAGTAAATTTATATTTGTGAGGGCTGTAAGAAATGTTAAATCTAAAACTACAATTAAAGTGCTTGAAGATATTTTTTCTGTATTTGGATGTCCCAAAAATATAATTTCAGATCAGGGTACTAGTTTTACTTCCAATGAATTTAAAACGTTCATTATGTCTATTGGTGCAAAACATATTTTAAATGCAGTTGCTACACCGCGTGCTAATGGACAAATCGAACGATATAATAGAACAATTCTAAATTCATTAGCTTCTATGAATCATGATTTAGACGAGAAAGATTGGGACATTAATATGGGTAAATTGCAATGGAGTTTAAATAATACATTGAACAAAAGCATAGGCAAGTCTCCTGCGGAGGTCGTTTTTGGGCAAAGAACAACAAATCAGAGCGAGAATAGTTTAAGAAGAGCTGTAGAATTGTCTTCAACGTTATCAGAGAAAGAGAGAGAAGAATTACGAACTAGCGTAGAGAGGGTAATTTCGGAAAAACAGGATAAAATGAAAGTTGCATATGACAAATCTAGGGCACCTACTAAGAAATTTCAGGTGGGTGATTTGGTTATGATACCCAACCACAATTATGAAAAGGGTAAAAGTAAGAAATTAGCTCCCAAGTTTCGTGGGCCTTTAAAAGTAACAAGCGTTCTTGATAAAGATAGATACATAGTTTCTAGTATTGACGGGTACTGTCGTAAACAGTATAAAAATATATATGCTGCAGATCAATTGAAGCCATGGATAACATTTCAATCGTGTTCAGGTAGTGAGAAGAGTGGAGAGAACAGTAACAGTAGCGATAACGATGAATAGGTTACATTCCCTCATCCCATCCTTACGTTTTCAGCTTAGGTACGTTGGTGTGCAGGCCGGAGTGGTCAGGTTGCCTCCAGGCTGGCATCGACGTATGTCATTTGCCCTCGGGTGGCAAATGTAGTTTTCGGAATTATAATAAATTGAATGAGCCCTCGGGTGGCTGCAGTGCATAGATGACAGACCGTGCCCGCGGGTGGCTGGCTGTATAAAAGGCAGATCGTGCCCGCGGGTGGCCGACTGCGTGTGCCCATGGCTAGGTGGAAAGTATTGGTGCCACGGACGGCAAGTGGCGACCAAGAGGATGGATATCGGATGTTAATACCCAATAAGTGATATTGTGGCAACGGCTGCTAATTTGTGATTATGAATTTGTGTGAAAATATGAAATGATCTGAAGTGAAGTGAAAATAAGTGATGTAAGATGATTATCATATATGATTTTGAATTTGATGATGAGATTTTGATGGTTAAATAATTGCAAGATACGTTATCGATTAAAAATATTATAAATTAATTCTAGAACTACATAGACTGTTATTTTTTTTTTTTTTTGTTACTACTTGATATATATATATTTTTTTTTTTCTCTCCATTGTTTTTACAAATATTGTTTTCTTAATTTTTTTTTTTTTTGTATACCATACATATCAATAATTAGTTGATGTGTTACTGTTTGTTTTGTATAGAGACATACATAATTGTAGAATGGCCGAGACATTTTCAAGGAATGAGACATTCCTTTAACAGAATGGCCGTCTATTGGCTGTTTGCAATTTGTCATCATAACTACACGTATTTTTCTTAAAAGAAATAAAAAAAACAAGACAGAGGGAGGGTAGATGTGAGCTGTCATGATAGCAGGTTGCAAACGCGAAGAGGAGGATTTTTGTAAAAGAGTTTTTGGATTATTTTTGGATTGTAATTGTTTAATTGTAATAATAAACAGTCGCTTGTTATCTGTAGTTTCAATACAGGCCGAGTTCAACACTATGTTAGCCAGGGATAGTGCAGCTGCCCAACGGTGAAAGAATTTCAAATCGGACCAACGGCTTCTGAGCCTATTCAATACAAACAAACAAACTAACAATCAAATCTTTCCTCTTTATAATATTAGTATGGTTACAGTGACAGATATGAAATACAATAAAATATATATGAGCTTATAATATGTTCACAGCAAAGCAAATATTGCATCAGAGTCTGCATAAACGTGTTTATGGTACTGATCCTTTTGACCTGGAACCACTAAAAGAACTCCGAATAAAACTTATAAAGACAATCGACATAACGGAACTAGAAGAAATCTTACTCCAAGCTCTATTGAACCCCTCAAACAAATACAACTTGAAAACCCTTTGTAGATATAAACTCAGAGATAACATTTCTTTTTCCGCGGGCGGCACGAAGGGCCCCG
>DWJH01000335.1:0-11439 GCA_018248735.1 Tagiades litigiosa | reverse complement strand
ATTAACATAAAACCGACCTTTGTTTAATTTAAAAGTCTTGAAGAAAATTTTGAAAGCAGTCACGTACCTATTAGGAAGTATTGATAATATCATCATTAGGAAAAGTCAAATAAACTGTTCCTTCGAACCATTGACGATTGCCCATATAAAAATTAAATATTAATATAATAGTACATAAAAATGTTAATGAGTAACCTTTCCCAAAAAATGTCTAACTCATAGGTTTTTAGAATGCTATGTACGCGGTTGTCGAGGCTGTCAGTCAATAGGAGTGTTTCACTATAGGTCAGCTCAGCGCGATAGTGACAGCCCTTGGATTAAATATTATCTATTCAAGAGACAGAATGAACGATAATAAATACTTTTCCAGATTAAACATATCAATCTAATTTAAGTAACGAGAATCAAAGCATCACAAAATGAGCAAACAAAAAATGAATTAATTACTAATACCTCTAGTCATACATACAACTCATACTTATATCTGTAAACACTACCTGTGTGTACACTGACATGAGTGTGAGTAAGAAGTTCTTGTGTCCTCTTTGTATTGATACCAGAATCGTAATCTTAACTTGAGGATGCTCAAAACGCAACAGGTATCTAATTATCCTGTAGGGATGTTGTCTCGGTCACGTAGCCGGCTCCACCAGCGAATTTTCTCCACGCACTAACACACGTCAAGCGAACACATATCGGGGATAAGGAAAACGATTGAGCAGAAAAATCACACCGTTACGTGGCTGCTTTAAAATTTTAGCACACTCTCTTAAACCTGATCGTTAATGTCGAGATTTACATGGAAGATTTTCCAGCGGCGGCATGTTGGTTTTGGCTGCGTGGAACACATAAGTGGACGTGATTTGCCTGCTAGAGGTAGGTGCGAGACTCCGGCGACACGACGCGCAGTGGAACTGAATACTAAGGAGCCCGTGTAGCGTTCTCGATTTGTGGCATGCTCCGATAACCTGCATTTAGAAATCAAGCCGCCAGCTGCTATAAAATTTATTGACTCTCTTTTGGTGTGAATCGTGTGGGCGTCAAATGGGAATTCAAAAAGCCCGATTGTTCCGCTTTTGGACAAATGGACGTTTAGAATTCTAAATGGCTGAGCCGGTGCACTGTTGGGCTTTCGTTTCACTAACCGGGCTCGTTGGTAGGCCGCTGAAGGATTATTTTAAACTTGGCAATGATTTTGCCGTTGTAATGCGTTCAGCGTACTTTAAGGTAGACGATTGCATTCATGAACGTTGTGATCACAATAGCGTTGTGATATTTTTATTTTAAAACACAAAATACGATGTACGAAATCGTCGAATTTGCAGTAAAAAGAAATTTCGTTATAAAGAGAACAAATTTTCATCTCATTTGACATTCTTGCGGATGAACCAATTTCGGCAGAAACGCTAAAAATTATCGGTATATCATAGCAACCCTTTCTACGTACACGATACACGATTGTAGCTATAAGATGTCCCGTCATATCGTAAGCAGCGTTTGAGGAAGCCTTCATGCATTCATTCCATTTAGTTTTATTGTCAAAGGCCCGCGCCTATCTCGGCGGGGCCCGTAACTGGATTTTAAATAAGATTCCCTGCAAAGCTTGTGAAATTTGCTTTACATGATAAAAAAAGGTCGCCTCGTCTGTTACATATAGAATCAGCTTGTCATAGAAGTATGATATTATGATCCTTTTTTTATAGTCGGTATCGGAGCAAAATGTGTCCAGAGAATAAAGACGTACATGCATTATGTATAGGCGGGGCTGTTTTCGAGCTGTATTTTTTCCAGTGCCTGCGAGATTCGGTCTAATATTTACTTTCGCGAAATTACGTCAACCACTAGAGCGACCAACCTGTTTGGTTTTGATGCATACTTCAGAGCCCAGAGCGGCTGTTCGTAACGGATGAAAAGCGCGGCATTCGGGATGTGTGTACCGATTCGTGCTGTGTTTGTATAGATATTAAATTCCATTACCGAATTCAGGCTATTCCGAAACGAAATTCAGTGACAATAAACTGGCGTCAGAAAAACGTAGAACACGACTATGTAGAATAAAATACAATACCCATATTGTTATTGTATAGTGACAGATTGATGTTATTCTTCAATGAGAATAGTAATCATACAATGTTCTGGGCTCTTAAATAATGTTGAGTAACGCCTGCCGGCAATAAAAGTTAGCAAGCGAGAGATATTTATTAATAACTAATCGAATCCTACTCAAGTTCGATGTGACCTTAACCCTTGAGAATATTAAATTTCCTAAAATTTTAATATTCGGTTATCCTATATTCCTAGGTATTGAAGAATATTTAATGGGAGTATAAGACATTATAATAATCTGCAAATATTGTTTGTGTTTTCACGTATTTAGAACGTATGCTTAAAGAGGACATTAGTAACGATTTTCCCCGCAACATTCGCACTGTGAAGTTTAATAGCTGCAATAACGAAGTAACTAACAATTTAATCCGGCGACTCGCAGCGCTACATAAATCGTACTTGTGGATGTCAGCTGTCGACAACTTTCCAAAATTTTCCTTGTAATGTCCTTTTCGCGTCGTTTTTCGCGAAACAATTTTAATTAATAATTCTTAACGGAGTGAATGTTCTTGGTGATTTAATTTACAAGCAACGGTTGTAATGTACCAATTACTTGTTGCAAAAGCTCTTTCGTTCTTTATTTCAGAGAAATACATTTTTTGTTTAACCTGCCGATATAAAAAGTAAAACGTATACGATATACGTAACATAAAAAATGTAAAACTTATCTAGGCATTCATAGGTTTTATAAATCCGTTTACATTAGCTAAAATTTTTACAAGTTAAATATTATATGCATTTATCTAGATACATATCCTTGTCCTCGGCCACCTAAAATAATAAGAGTAGTTATTGCGCTTAAGAACTTTGAAAGTATTATGTATTTATTTACCTAGGTTCTAAGTCCTCCATTTCTCCTATAGTAGGGTTCTCGGGCCGGAGCACATTCAGGTCCCGATGTGGGGGTATGACGACTGCGTTATCTTCTCCCTTGCCTTGTATCTGGGCGAAGATGATCTCCTGTAGGTCTTCGAAACGGTCGACCGGCGGTGCCGGCGTTCTGGGCTCGGCTTCGCTCCCTCCACTCGTCTCGCCCGGCGCTGACTGCTCATACTCCCGGGAATTGTTGCTGCCATTACTGTGGAAAGACATTAATGTTCTTAACACGTTTCAGAACCGCTTCGCCTTGTACACAGTTTGTCATTGTAATTAATATTTCAATTTTAATTAACCCTTCTAAGGAAGACAAAAATCAATGACAACACAATATTTTCATAGTTTAACGTAGCTTCTAGCCTACGGATTGGGTAGCAATGCATATTAGTGGATTGTTTAACGTAACTTCAAGCCTGGTAAATACGACTACAAACGATTTATTCGAGCATTCGACATACGAACTTTCGAATTCATTTATGTAGTTTGAAACTAATTTATGTAAACAATATAATTATGTAATATAGTAGAATACCATCACCACATTATGTTGTGCTGTATACTGAAGTATTCATGTAAATTAATATTAGTTAATTATTAATCATAAACACAAAATCGGCTTCTAAAAAATCATTAACCAATGAATCCTTAAATAATTGATAACAAAACATCATCATTAAGGAATGCGTAGCACAAATTGATAATAAAACAATTATCTTAGATGCTCTTTAATAAACAATTCAAAGCTTTTAAGTCTAAACATTTTATGAAGAGCACTCGAACAGTGGAGTGGCATTATTACGTACAACTTGTGGAAGTAATAAATCACTTGATGATTGACTAATTTGGGAGAATAACGAGCAACGGTTAAAGGGATCGTCCCTAAACAATATAGGTAAGTAGTACAAGTTAATACCACCGAATTAATTTGGCAGCGAATTTGTTTCGGTATAAAATAGCCTAATAATGTTATTATACTATTTTTATTTTTCAATACGAATACCGTATAAATATGTTAAAAATAAAAACTTTTACACTTAAATTCTCGCTGCTTTTAGCTTGTGTCGTTGGCAGCTACATACATACATACATACATAGGCATAAAATAAACCACAAACACCCAACATCGGAAAACAAACGTTTGTCTGTCACATAAATGATTACTCCTGCCAAGAATTGAATCTTAAGCCAGACCGTCAGACAGTACCACATTTAACAGAACCAAGGAGTCATAGAAACCAACGCTGAGGGAAACCTGAATACCTGAGAGATCAAATGTTCTCTAAGATGTGTAAAGTCTGCTACAGCTAATCTAGCTTGGTGGTCTATGCCATTTTCTTTTAAGGTGTAGAGAAACAAGACCCAAGAAGACCCAAACTGTCAATTTTTTTATATCTAGGACCGACAAACAGGCAAACGAACCATCTATTGGAAAGTGGTCACCGTCGCCTAATATAATAGTCAGTTTGCAGTGATATGGCGTAAAGATCGTGTTACAATCAATCATTGAGACATCTCCCGTATTTAAAGCATAAAATTACAGAATCCTTCCTTAGTTTTATGGTAGTATATCCTTTTATAGAGGTAAATGCAACTGGTATAATATAAATATGGCTTTCTACAAACGCATCTTAAGTTTCGAAAAGTTTCCCGAAGTGTACCGCGAGGAAAATTTGCTTTCACGTCACATAGATGCAATAACAAGTTGTAGGCCGTTAAAGCGCTCTGCTTTCAGTGTAGTTTGTAACACTCGCATGTTCCAACAATGTATTTGTAGTTTGTACTAGTAATACTACTACTAGAACTATTTCTAGTGGTAGTTTAATTTAAAACAAGCATTGGTGGGTGTCCGAGGCTGAAAGTCGATCCCGGCACTCTTTAGCAACGCTTTACTACACGACAGTACTACGACATTTTGAATCTTAGTTGGGAGCAATAGTAAAATTTTTTTCTCGTTAAGAAATCAGCAAATGACCATGCAGTTAACCGTGTATTGATGGTATTGTAGCTCATAATGTCTATAGATTATCTTAAGCCCTTATTAGACGTTTTTTTCTTCATAACAGTTTTCTCGAGGTATAGCAAGGTCTTCCGTTTCAGCAAGTGATATTTTATTGGTATAAAAGTCTATATAAACTCACAAAGTCAAAGATGGGTGACCCGGGGTTTGAACCCAGACTTCTCGGTTAAGAGATAAGTTTTTATACCACTTTCATCTTAGCAATAGAAATGGTTGCGGTTGCATTGACAGCAAAGCCTAGATAGGCTATATCACCACTAAAACTCAATAAAACAAACAGCGCAAAAAATAACTTTTACTTGTATCATAGAGAGGAAAATGTCTCCATTCATGTGGGAATTGCGGCGACATTTAGCTTTGAAACCAACGAGCTACTATATTTATTTGCTTTATTCTAACGTTGGTTGAACTGATTTGATTGGATCGTGACTTGTGTGTTGAGAAACAATGAAACAAATATATTTTAGTACTAGTCGATGTTCGTGACTTTGCTTAGTTTGAATTTGACTTAACTTGATTTTAAAATTCGCCTAATGATAATTTTTATCAGAGCTATTTGGCCCGGCTTCAATTAAATGTGTTTGTTTACATCTTCCTTTTACGTCCAATAGATGGCGGTGTTTTACAAAAGCGACATTATGAAAACATTTTAAATAAACATTAACTACGAATACTGCGGACAGAAATATACATAACTTATTTCGCTATTTATTTTTCGACTGATTTAATTATTATTATTTACAGTGATCTAAATAACAGTTTGAAAATTTTTTTGCGTAATTTAGACACTACGAAAAATCGTTTATTTTATTAAAAACGATTTATCTTAGAACATTTCGTTAGTATCGTATAACACTTATAACTCTGTTTAATATACCTAATAGTGTCATTGTTACACTTATCAATTTATTTTTTAGTTATATATATGACTCATAGGATATTTTTATTGAGCTATTATTGACAACAAAAGTTTAAAAAGGCGGAAATAATCATTAACACTGGCATTTTGTACTGGTAATGTCTATAAGTCTAACAGTGTGTTAATAACTAGTTTATTATTTCACATTAAGTTAAGGAACTGTTCATTCCGCTTAGTAATAATCGTCGTAAACACATATACATGAATGTTATTAATAAACCCGGCCGATACCGTTATTCTATTTATAGGAACAAAATGCAATATAAAAACCTAATTTTTGAGCATTCCCTTATAATTTTCTAAAACTAAATTAAACATGGTAATTTAAAAGTACGAAAAAAGATATGTAAAAAGGAACAACATAAATTCACAAGATAAGCTAAAATGAAAAATTCTTCACTGCTCTTAAGCAAAATACCCAAGATGCTAGCAACATTTCATTAAAGGTAACATTTTATTTGACATCAAAAATTAAACTACATATAGCACAAGGTATATTGATACAACAAAACAGCTTAAAATAGTTTACTGCCACTAGTTTTGCCAAACATGCTGAATAGGCGGAAAACAAATACAAGTGTCGCACTTGAAACTTTACTCAAGACATAAAATTTTATTGGTCTCGAAAACACGAATGTTATGTATTACGTAGCAGCCGCGTAATCAGTTATATTAAGTTCTGGCTAAAATAAAATATTCATATTAATTTCTATTTCACCTTTATATGAAAAAGCAAACCGACATTACGTTTAGCTGCTTTTAAATGAAAACAGCGATCCGATTTACAGTTAAAACTATCCACTCCCTCTTAATTAACTTAAAGTAAGGTCTAAATTAGTTGCTTCAAATGTTTTGGATACAACTAGAAAAATTGCTTCAAAGAGAGAACATAGGTTAGACAAGGTTAGGTCAGTTTATTACAAATATGTGAAGTTTTGATTGTTTGCGTATTGTTCCAAAGACACAAAGCATTGAGTGTCAAACTCATATTACACGTTATTACGTTTACTTATTATATTTGTCCAGCCAACGCGATGACAAATTAATTATCGCATTGTTCTATAACAAGAGCTGTTGTTCTATAATAACGCGAATGGAAAACAAAACGTAGATAGACACTATTCAAATATTAAAATAATACTGAGCTTCGGATAAATGAAATGGATGAAAAACCTTATCTAACTGCATTTATATTTAGAAATTTTGCTTTAGATCGTTGGTGAAGAATATAATATAATAAAATTATAATGGGATTCCATATATTTGAAATCTTTTTTTATTAATAAATTTTAATTTATCCCGAGCACAATTTTAATTTAACACCATTTATGATATGTTATTATATAAATGTATTAATTATAATGTTTTTATTTATTCATGGTAACTTATTTCAATTATAACCTTTTTTTAAAACTCCTCTCATATAAAAGTAACTTTATAATAAATGAAATTGTTATTATATTAAATTTTGAAACCAGTCAGCATTAAGTCGTCATAGATATGCCGTTAACCCTAACCTTCTAATTAAATCTCATCTCGCAAGAGTTTTTTTGATAAGAATTTGTGTACAATTTTTAATCTGCATCCATCTATTATTATCTTTGGGTAAAAAATGTAATTTTTATGCTCAAATACAATATATTTCAAGATCGCTTTTCACCTTTATATCCTGCGACTCGGACGCTCAAACAAAAGTAATGGATTGCTTTGTTCTCAATGCAATTCATTTAAAGAAATTTTTACGGAAGTAAGATAACAAAACAGCTTTGAAATCGGATTCAAAAATCATTTTTTGCAATCACTGAATGTTGGTTATGCGATACGCGGTAACAAACATCTACTGAATTACAAAATAATACTATGAAAATAGACTCCTTATAAGAATTTACATGATTGTTTAAATAATTTCTTGCATATATATAATAGTAATTTATGTATGTATGTTATGAAAAAGCTTATTTATGGGTTTGATCGTTCCATTTCGATGAATACATATATTGTAAAAAAATCGTTTTCTGTTTTGAGTGTTTGTGGTGTGGCCATACTAATTGCATAACTGGCCAATGGAGCTTGGCCATTATATGTTATACTTAGATATAAAAATAATATTATGTGAACATTTTGTGTAATCGTGACACTTATCGTTCTTCTTATGTTCTTATCTCACATCGTTTACAGACATTTAATGAGATTAGCATTAAGATAAATTAACTAATTAAACATAATTAATATTATAAAGATAAATTACTTAGTAGAACATAGTCATAATAGTGCTAAAACAAAAGAGTAAGACAAATAAGGATTTAACGATTAGCTATTCACGGCTAAAACTTTGTTAACTCTTTTAATGTTTATGAAGATAAAAAAAAAAACTTAAATGTGTGACTTCTATAAATATGTTCGACTTAACAATTATTCACAAATAACTATTATCATAGAAGATAAGTAATTTTATTTTATGCGTCTGAGTAAACTGGAAAGTAATGATTATTTTAATAAAATTCTTATTTATCAAACCATAACGCAATTAGGCAAAAATTTCCAAATCTCCTTAATATCACAACCAATTAAAAGCAATTTTCATCAACGGTTAATACTGTTATGATAATGACTAAATCAATTATAAATTCTACTAAAACATAAATTTTTAACTGTACTGTTCTAATGGGTATTTGTATATTTATTTGTTATATACCCAAGTCGTGTGACGGCCATATCGATGGTCCCATACTGTCCTCCATATTTACAAGTACAACTGATCGAAACGCATCGTCTGGTCCTCGCGACGCCGTTCAAGTGCGCTGTGTGTGTCCAATACAATTTTAACACATCCAGTTTACATGACCGGATACATGCTACTATTTATAATAATAATGTTAGTGTAATAAAAACAAATACTCCAAGATTTCGTTAATATGATAAGCAATGTTCGTTGATAGCGATAATGTTTTAACAGATTATATACTACTGATAACTCGAAGGGCCCAAATTAGAAGGCGTTATCGGCACCAATACTTGTGTACAACGATAAGTTATATTTCACGCGATACACATGTGCCCCCGCTTACGCTTTTTAACCGACTTCCCAAAAACAAAGAGGTTCTCAATTCGACTGTATTTTTTTAACCTACATTAAAAGCCCTACTATAGAAATTAGGAGGATGTCGAAGAAGTGTAACATTATATTACAAGGGCTGGGAGGGGTCCCAAATTTATCACATTCTCACGTCACGTCACGTCAATAAATCAAATTGTTAAAATTATGAATGGAAATAAAAGTAATTTTAATTTTATAATTTCTAGATGTAAAATTTCAAATTATAGCGTCACACAAGGTAAGGGAGGCAACCATGTGACCAAGTGTGATAAGGACGGGGTCTAAAAATCACGAAGTTAGTAGACGCACTTTATGGATGACCCCTTGCAGCATATGACGGAGTTAAGGGGACGCTCGCACTTCTGCAACCTCAACTGTGTTTGTCCCACCATGAGAGCCAAAAACACCGTAATAATAACCATTTTCAGGTTTAATCATTCTTATGGCGATTCTTTTTAAGTAACCATTGCAGACCTTAAAACATTGCAAACCTTAGGCCTTGCTCCTATGTATGTTTTCCAAATTATATTTATTTCCATAATAAATGTCTAATTACCCAAATAGTTTTGATCTATAAAGAGGTCCTTAATCATGACCAGCCGAATGATTACCTTTTGGCATAACATCTACTATTGATTTACTACACATAACTGACTGAAATGGTTGGTCTTAAGTTCAGATGTATATTCTAATCGTAAAGGTTGATGTATATCGATTACAGGTTTAATCTCTGTTTGTTCATTTTGGACGTCACCTTATATCTGTTCAAACTTGGTACTAATGGGTTATATTAGCAAAATCAAAAATTGCGATAGTAGCTGGTAATCTTTATGACACACGCATAACGCATACGATAAGCGATTTTGGGTCAATAACTTTAATCGTTGTACCTATATCTACATTATAACTAAATATAAACCTTCATTGCCCTCTGTTTATTTGTCATAGTTTTTTTATTATTACAAAGGCAGCGTGCAGTTTACATAACGTATAAACTTTATTTACTTTAATAGTATTAAATCCAAAGCGAATTTCCTTAACTTCTATAACTGTACATTTTTTTTTCAATCATTAAAATCTGTGCTTTATTTAATATTTCATGTCTACTAGAAACTAGAAATTAAAAAATATTTTTTAAACAATTCTTAAGTAAAGTAAATAATAACGTGGTAAATTCTTTCACCAAATCTGATAGGATTTCTATGAATGTTATTAATTTAAAACAACATTAAGCAGTCGGAGATCTCAAAAGGCATATACGGTGAATAAACATGACGGAATGTTTCGTTACCTTGACATTAAACTATCAGCTTTCTTAAAATCGGTGTACTCAACGATGACTAAGACCACAATCGCTTAACGGAAAATGGAGATATTTCTTTCTTCATAAATCTATCATGTTATACAAATGTTTTCCTCGTCGCATTATTTTATTCATATGGAATGTATCTTTATCTTTGTTTCTTAGAAACGATTATCGCTTAATGTTAAAATTCGCCAGGAAGGTTCTTGCGTATTTTTAACGGACTTCCCAAAAACAAAGATGTTATGAATTAGACGCTGTTTTATGTCGGTGCCTAACTTAGTTGTTACCGTGTTTACTAGGCACTGGCTTCATAGTTATAAATTAATTGTAAATGTATTAAGTGAAGCAATAAAAAAAGGGTTGATTATCAAGGATTATTTTTAGCTTTTTAGTTTACTTGTGTGTTTAGGTTATACGTTTTTTAATTATAATTGTCAGGATTTGAGATCTGTGATTGTTGAAATTATTCCGGTATCTCGCAGATTTTATCTGTTTTAACTCTTGAGATATGAGAATGCGTCCTAGATTCACTGAAACATTTGAGAAAATCAACTTCGTTCCTGAAACTTCTGAGCTAATAGTACAATGCCTCAGTTGTAGAGGACTACAGGAAGTTGTAAGCATACTGATTATATACAAATTATCTTTAATTTATGAGAAATACTGTTAGTGTAATTTCCACTTTGAACAAAACAAGATTAATTTTAAATTCAGAATTCCCAGAAATGGTGTTATCAATTAGAACAAACATATTATTTCTTTGCACTGTGATACGCGTATGCATACGCATATGTAACGATAAATTTAAATCAAAACAAAGATTAACATTGATTTTAATGTCTGTATTAACTAGAAATTAAATCTTTTTTACCTATTATTCCGTCTGACTTTTCAATAATCAAATGTCAGATCAATAATCTTAATCTGTGATCTATTTCCATCACTGGTAACAACAATGTCAATAGAAATATATAGTATTTACCGATGTAAAGCACTGTACTGATAAGATATTATTTTTCTAAATTAGCAGTATAAAACTCATTGCAAAATAATGTACCCGAAGACACTTGAAGGTATAAAATGGAATTGCAACTTGCTTGATAAAACACAACAAAAAC
>DWJH01000334.1:0-11448 GCA_018248735.1 Tagiades litigiosa | reverse complement strand
GTACCCGCGCTACACGATGCCGCCGCCTCCGCTGCCGCACCTGTCGCACACCCACCACCCTCACCTGCCGCCGCCGATGCAGCTGCCGCATCTACAGATCGAGCCGTACAATGTGTCGCGTAAGTCGATATTGGAGTACACAATAATATTGCAATATTTAAAGAGGTAGCTTGTGAGTTTGGATGTTCAGGGTAATCTCCAGTACTACAGAGCTGATTTTGAAAATACTTGTTTTCGAATTAAATTTTAAAATCGCTTTTTATGTTGGTAAATATGAATTTATATAATTAATCACAATACGGTTTGAAATAATATCTGTATATAAAGTTTTCCCATATTATAAATGGTAGTGGCACTAACCTACAAGCTTAGAGAGGCTCTAACCGCTACTAAGCTGTACGATGATTTTAATTATGATATAAATTAAGAAAAACTTACTTTTGCAGCTGCCGCACACATACCATCTCAAGGCGTACCTCAAGATTTAACCCACAGTCCAGAAAGTTCGCGTAGCGAAAGTGTACAGTCGCGGTTAGTTTTTTTTTCATTATTTTTTCAATTAATATTGTATTATAATAACGCTCAAAAACAATATGACCTCATCGTATGTACAAATCAAACATATTCTCATTGTGCATAGAATATATAAAATTAATATCATTTACATTTGTTTGTTGTATGCGAAGGGACACAATATATTTTCTTAGAGAAATTATTATTTCCCTTATTGTTCTAGAACGTACACACCGGCGATCATTCACAACCCCGTGCCTATGGGAGTGCACGGGAACGGATTGATCATGCCGATCTCCCAGCGGACGTACTACAGGCGTTTCGCCACTGTCATACCGATACCGGAGGAGAGGCCCGGCAGCGTACAGTACGCGAGGCCCGAGTACGTGTCGCCCGTGTACCAAGGCCTAGGCCTGGCCGGCTGTACCGGCCCCGCCCAACAGGCCTCCGAGCAAAGCTTGCCTCCACCATTGCCAAACATGTTCGTGCCCGTCCAATACGATTCCGCCAGGACACTGACACCGTACCCTTTCGATGATCGTGAGTATTTTATATAATAAATACAATGTAGTTTGTACATTCTTTAATATGGTTAACAATTATTGCTTTGTTTTAAGACCGTAAGACATCTATCTGCATAACATAACATTTTTAAAATAAAACTTACTCGATGTTACTGTACCTCAAACATGACCATTGTCCTAAACAATGTCTGTCACAAGTGTTGTTTACTTCTGAGGTGTATGTCTTGATGACATCAAGTATCTTGAGTTATTAACAACTCTCTTTAAACTGAAACACAACCGCAACATTAGCTTTACAGCAGAAATAGGCGTAGTGATTATATATTATCTTAATTAGACTATGCACTAAATTGAATATGTTATAATTGTTTAAATATTTCAGTGCCATCAGACCACACATCGGATTACCGATACAATCTGCCAGCATATGTTCCATTGCCACCATGCGAACGTTCCCTTGAGCCTACATGGTCTTCTTCCAATAATAACGTGAGTATAAACACTTCTTTAGTTAAACCGCTAGCCACTGATCTCTTAATATATAGAGAACTAGCGACCCGCCCCGGCTTCGCACGGCTAATGTACTTACTATAGGTAAGTGTTATATGACACCACATTAGAAATCTCTAAAATTAAAAGTGTTTCTCTACTATATTATCCATGTATTATACATATAAACGTTCCTCTTGAATCACTCGGATCTATTAAAAAAACCGTATCAAAATCGGTTGCGTACTTTTAAAGATCTAAGCATACATAGGGATATATATTTGTTTGTTTGTTTATAGGGACAGAAAGCGACTTTGTTTTATACTGTATAGTGATGTACAGTAAATGCGGGTTGCTTATATTCAGAGATAAAAGATTTCTTTACTATATCTTAAAACAAAAATAAACTTATCTAATACATTAAAAATATTTCTACGTTACAATGCATATTCATATTTTACCAAGTTTTTCTAAAATATACTGATATATAGAAGTTCTAATTTTATTCTCTTTTCAGATATTCTCTTTCGATGGCATCCGGAGTGTGCTACCACAATGCACGCCGCCTTCTGATGATGTGAGTAATGTTTTTTATTATTATTTGTTTTTATAAATAAACATTTTACTTCCCTTTTTATATTTGAGGATGACATTAATAAACTTAATCCTTATTATAGGTAAAGTTTGTTGGTTTGGATGTTATGGATAATCTTCGCTATTCCTGATCCGATTTTGTAAATTCTTTTAATATCAGAAATGTATACTATTACTGAGAATTTTGTACTGAAAGTATGCATACATAGTGCGTTGGTCATAGCTGCGTTCATACAAGTGAGATCCAAGTTGGACCCCTTGAAATATTCTAGATAGGGCGTTTTCACAGCGTAATTGTTACAATGGTGTGTACATAGACCTTATATCCCTAATGGTTGTGAACCGACGGTCCCGGGTTCGAATCCCGGTGGTTGTAAACATTTATTTGATACATAAAAATCTATTTTCCGGCGTTGTGTTTTTGCTATGATGCACGTGTCTACGCCACCCGTGACACAGGGAAACGTAGTGCAGGCGTATGAGTGTACAATGCGTTTAATTTTTTTCCAGTTGTACGGTGTAGCGAGCGACAGACTTTTCGTGGGAGCAGACAGACACAATGTCACCGCAGACCTGAACAACAGGGCGGATGACGTAAGTTTTTCTTTTCTTTAGAATCGGCGTGATTTGCAGTAAATAAAATTACTTAGTTCCGTATTAAAACTGAAGGAACTTATGTCAATTTCATTTTATACATCTAGAATTCTAAATGTTGAATCGAATATACTATAGATTTATTTGTTTATTTTTTTTAACTATTCTATATCTATTCTGCTCTATAAAGATTATTTGCAATACTTTTACTTGGGCCCAATTAGCGTATGGAAACCACGTAAAGTTTTTTTTCACATATACATATGTTAGTGACGTGTATATATTATTTGTCAATGTTAAGTATTTGTTTGTGTTTCAGCAAGAGCTTGAAGAGGAATTACAGGCGCTGGAGCGTCGCATCGATACCGAATTCAAGAGTACCGACTGAGCCAATATAAATTGTCTTCGCCGGTCGTCAACTGAAGTCGATGAGAACGAGGAAGGTAATTGTTACAATTCTCTACCCTCCAGTGGATCACGTCAAAGAAACGTCGCATTTTATTGTCTTTACTGATTTTAATGATTTTCAATCCTAATGTATGTAGTCTTCGTTTATATTTTATTTTGTAATATAACTAGTTAAGTAAATGGTGTTGACGAAGTTTTTATTAATAATGCAACGGGGTTACTGTGAAAATTAAACGGGGACGTGTAGAGGATATATTGTTGGCGTCCATCTATATGTATGTTATTGTTTAAAAAAAGCTTATGAAATACTATGTCTAAACAAGTGTAGAAAAAATTGTTTGCTATGTACATCGAATAACTGTCCAGAATAACAAAATATTTATGCTATGATGTTTTGTAGGTGTAGACGGGTTAATAGGACGCCCACAATATGTCAGTGTGTAAATAGGAAAATGATAAATATTATTTATATGTACGATAGATACCAGCACTGATTGCGTCGCGGGATGACAGTTCAAATTAGATATTCGCTATTTATATTTACGTATATTATGAAGTGAAATGTTCTATGGCTTTTAACATTGTGATTGATCTCTCGGTGATTATAAATATGTAATTTATTTTGATTGCTTTGATAGAGGTTTTAGTCGTGTTAAGTGCTAATATATAGGATTACAAATAGGTTTCCGCAGTTTTTCAAAACTAAAAAGTTAAAGTTGCTCGATTATCAGGCAATAACATTGTCGTTATTATTTATCCGTATTAAAATAACATTCCTATTTATGAGTAGTACCTGGTGATGAATAATAAAATAAATAAAGTGTACAGTATAAAAGCGTTATGCAAAATTTTTAAAAAGTCATTTAAAAATTTAATGACGATAATAATATACTTGAAATATAACGTGACGTAACTTTCTTTAATAAAATAAATTAATAAAATATAAGTGGCGAAAACTTACTTGTAGACCTAATATAAATATTGAGTATGGTGCAAAGCGTCCTGGATCATTCAACACTTCTGTAATAATATGCGGTTTAAAAAAATATTTACAAATTTATACAAATTATAGCCTGAGAGGTAATATTTGAAGTAATGGTGATATTTCGACGTTGTATTAACATATTTACTGCGATACAACATAAACATAATTATGTATGTATCATGTATATACTTAGGAATCCTTAAATGGCCTAAATTGTCACAATTTAATATTTTTAATTTATTTATAATGATTAATTTATTTCCCGTTCATGTGCAATCCTTATCCGTTTGATATCCTCCTTATATGTTATTTATTAAATTTAATGAAATAAATAATTAATTGATCAAATTTGCAAAAAATCACTTATATTTTTTTATCGTCTTCGGTTATTATTTATTTGTCTATGTTAAATGTCGTCATTATGTTATTGTTTCTTATTTATTTTTAATTAAGTTTATAATGAATTATATTACTTGTAGAAATGAATTCGACAAGGACATTGGCTACATTAAATGATGTCATGTCGACATATATAGTAGTAACAGTCATAAATGATTTGTGCTAAAAAATTCAACGAGTTTATTTTTCAGTGTAACTTCTATTTTTTTTTTAATAACAACCAAAGCTTATAAAGAAATATCTGTCCTGGGATCTTGCTATTTAAAGGAGCTAGATATTTTCAATAAGGAAATCTTTGATAATTTATCGACGTTATGTCACATTTTTAAACTGATTATTTACGTAAAACAACGAGTTTCCTGCGATTCTCTGTCCAATATATGATCTTTAAAGATAATTAAATAATACTCTGTCTGTAGTATTCAAAGAATAATTTAAATATAATATTTAATTTGTGCGTTGACAAAAATATATTTGAACGCATTAAAATACTACGGTTATATTAAATGTATCTAAGGACAATTTTGTAGGTAGGTTATGTGTCATGCTTAGGTTAGCTCTAGTGATTTTTTATTCCTTATTTATCGTACGAGCATATACTTTACATTGTAGATTTGTGTATGATTTCTTAAGCGACTTCCAACTTGTTGCCAATGATCGTTTTATATTTCGTCAAAAGATGTTTACTACGACAGACTGTTTTTATAAATAACCTCGTATAATTAACGCCCTTAGTAAAGGTAGAGAAAAGTAAAAAAAATAGTGTAGGCCTCGAGCAACAACACTGGAGATTAGTGCATTTCGATTTAAAATGTCTGATTTATTTAACATATTATTTAACGACGAATTTAGGTAATTTATTTAGGTGTCTCTTGAGTAATTCAACTCGATAAGTGTTATATTCCGATTATATGCGTCAGATAACATAACTAGATGAACATTTTAACGAAAACTTTTACGGAAGTACAAATGTTATATGCATGTAGATAATATTACTGGAAGTAAAATGACATAGATTTTATATGCAATATTTTCCTCCTTCTCGTTTACTCAGGTTGCCCAGTATTCAGTCAATGCGGAATAATTGTTAGAAAGTATGTACTTGCGATTAGTTAATGTAAGGTATCATGGACAAAACTGTTCGGTGGGAAAAACGTTTTGCCATTTGGTATTTTGGGACGTAGGTCATTGTATGTGTCGTAAAACGTAATGAAATTAGCAGATAGTTTTCATTTATATTAAAATGTATTTCTAATAAATGTTTGTAATAATATATAGTAGATTTTATAAACAAGTACTGATATTTAATTAAAACCAAAAAGACAGTTGCATGTCGGTGAATATAAAGTTTTTATAAGATGATAAAAGTATAATATATGAATTTGTAACATCTTGAGTACATATTAAAATCTTGTGAATGTACGTGAAACCTCTCCTATATAAACATTGCTTATTATATGTGTATGTTTCGGAAATGTGGTTTATTTTTAATGTGTATAATGATTTGCAAGTTTATCATTTTAGTAGTGGATATAGATGGTTAGACTAAATAATGTAAACTTATATGACGTCGTAAGCTATGAAATTACAAACAGTTTCATAGTACTGTTATTGTAAATTTATCTTGTATGATAACCACGTACATTATTTGTTATGTCATTAAAATTCGTGATACTTTAATACGCTCCTTTAAAGAGAATGACTTAATCAAGTACAAACCTCTATCTACTATTCTTCAATGTCCGTACCTAACACTTAATCTTGTAGTTAGTTTTACCAAAAATGTGTTAAGGATTCTAATAATATTATTTATATAAAGAAACGTGACATAACTGACGAACTATTGAATTAACAGGTGCAAAGATTGCTGTTGAGAAATTATAGGACGAATTGTGTAGAATAATTCTATAATATTTTCCTGTATATATCGCTTTAAATTCTTTTATAACAGTTCGTGTGGTTCCTACAAAACCTTCCATAATTATTTTTGCCGCACTCTAATTTTTTTCATTGCATCGTTTCTTATAACCATTATTGTACAGCCAGCCGTCATTTTGACTGATATCATCAATACACTACGCCATTTTTGTGTTGTTTGAAAGAAATCGTTCCTAGTCTTTTCTTACCTACTTATCGATGGCTTTTACATACCTGTTAACGCACTCTTTTGAATAATGTTCTCCTCCTTTCTTCAGAAAAGTTGCAGAGCTATGTTTGGTTGTATAATTTGCATCAATGTTGAATTTTTGCGCATTTTCGAGCAGGATGTCAATTTAATCGCATATTTATACAATATAAGTTGGTTAGTCTTTTTGAAAAGCCTTGATTTTTTCGACTAATACGGCACTTAAAATTTTTGTTGTCCTACGGCGTGCTGGCTATCAACTAAAACCTATGAAAACAAAAAAGTATAAGTTGTCGGTAAGAACACTAATATCCATTAGTGGTTTTGAATGACACAATTTTATTACTCTATAGCAAGATTTAATTTTTTGCCTTTTTATAGGAGTATAATTAGTATATGTCGCTCAAACGAAAAGATTCAGTCACTCGTAATGTTTTTTTTTATATTTAGAGAAATTATTTATTATATACTAGTTATTTTTCCTATTCATAATAGTAATTCATATTCACTAAAACATTCGTCCACTCAAGAGCTTGATTCATAAAGTTGAGTCATAAAAATATCATACGTAGTTTTATAAAAGCGGTCTTTAAATAATTCAATTACATATAATATAATATCTCTTCCGTGTAATTTCAAGACTTGTTTTGATAAAAGTACATTTTATATGCGTCTTTTGAATTAAGTAATGTTTTCTGTAATTCTATCGGTGGACAAGGGAACATGTTGTATAGGTAAATTTATTGAAACGTATTTAATACAAATGTTATTAAATTTTCTTGAAACTGTTATATCCTAATCAATTATTTTTTTCTCATGCTTATAACATGTTGCCTTGTACCTAACGTATTAAACTTCGTTTAATTTGCATGCCGTAGTGATAATTATGATATATCGTCAGATGTTTAGATCGACTGTTTAGCTCGCGACGAGCTTATAGTGGAGTCAATTTACTAGGCTACGTTTGTGAGTTAAGTGTTTTATTGTCCGATAGTCAATTTAAGTGTTAATAAAATTATGATTATAACATAATTGTGAGGAAACAAAAACTAAAAAGCTGGAAGATCAAATTAAATATAAACGCATTCGAAATATTTTTTTCTTCGATGTATCAAAAACTTATAGGTAATCTTAAATCAAGCAAATCTTAGCTAAATACAAAATTTAATCCTAATCGCTAGAGCCGTTTCCGAGATATTTAAAACATAATAAGAAGTCTATTGATTACATTTAATTTTTTACTTAATATTATTACTACTATATAGGAATAGGAAAGAAAAAAAGGTTTTTTTTTAAGTATTGTAACATGGACCTGTTCTCGTTAAAAAAGGAATAAATAATTTTTACCTTTTAGTATATTCGTAGTAGGAATATGTTTTTTTTTTCTGATTTTCTAGACTGTCAAAAAGTTAAATATTACACCAATAAACTAATTTGTTTTACAAATTCTTTACAATTTTATTCTATATTTTAAATGATTAAATAATGATTTAAAAAAAAAATTCTGTAAATACCGTTAAGTTACACATTATATTTACGGTCCTGCTATTTATTTTTATATAATATTTATTTGTTACTGATACGGTTATTTTTTATTTATAAATTTATTTCGTTAATCATGTTTCATCCTGTAATCTAAACTGGATAATTCGAAACGTAGTGTAAGCAGATGTAACTTTGTGGTATAGTACAGTTACATAGAAATAGGAATATTTACTCGTATAACGTGCTAATGATGCTAAAACATGTAATAAGACGTCAAAGTTATACCGCAAGAAATTAAATGAAATGCCAAAAGTGGCCTATTAAATTGACTTTAGTCATAGTAATGAAGCTATTTTAATACTTTTTGTATATCCGTAGCGATATTTAAGGCTGGTGATACCTCTATGTAGTTCTTTGTGTATAGAGAAAATATTAAAATAATGTTAGTAAAGTTATTAGTAAGCTGATAGATACAACTCAACGCAGACGTATTTTGTACATAATAGTTTGTTTTTTAATTAATATTATATATTTTTTTTTCAAGATGTTTTTTGAAAGAATGTTCATTTAAAAAACAAAGTAATTGTCGTAAAAGGCAATTTTCTTTATTATGACCGTATTTTGCTGACATTGAATCACTTTGCTATATTTCTTCGTAAAATAGTAGTATATTATAACGTTTTTGCTCACTAATATACACTATTGTGATCTCAGCATGTCTCAATTATGTGGGGGCATCAAAATTTTATAAGCTTAGTATTTTTTAAGGACATCAATTTATCCAGTTACCATGCTCACTTTTGTATCTTTCTGAGCTGTAACGGCACGCTGCCGGAAATGTTCCGGTTGCCACTGATCTTTATATTGGTACATAACGTTTTTGTATCGCTCCTTCAATCATCACACTTGAATTACACTTAAAACATACTATAATTGAATCTTGATTATTTTTCTTCCACATTAACAATTATTTAAAATAATAATTATTATTTGTGGAAGAAGTTAATTAATTTGGAATTTATATTATGTACATTTTTATTAATTTGGATAAACTGCTTTATAGAAGAATTGGCTCTATGTTATAGAACACAAAACTATTTCACTAAAACATCATCTCAGTGTAGTAGAATATAGTAGGTATTGTTGATACATATCGCATTTTTTGTAGAAAAATAATTTCGGCTAGAGATAAATAATACATGAAAGACTTGAAAAAAAGCACAGTTGCAGTCTAGCTCGGAATGTAACAAAGTGGCATTGAGTGCAATATCCTTGAGTCGTGAATTTATTTAAAAAGTTTGTGTACATTATTTGCCGTTAAGAGTTTAAGGCCTGTTTTTTATTATTATTATTATAATCCTCAGATTGTCACGCCCCCACCAGAGATACAATGCTCTGAGTGGAGGAAAGCGTGACGTAGTCTGAGAATTACTTTTGTATAGTTAATACCAATTTTTTTTGGTTATATTTTTTCTTAGGAAAAGTTATAAATAATTTAAGTATGGAGGTCTGTTTAAGGACCCTTATAAACTTGACTAATATATTCAACGGTTTCGTGCTAATAATTCAGTTTCACCGATTTTTTATTTGCGGGACTGGAGTCCGAACAGTGCTTGTTGAAGAGTATTAAATGTTGATCATTTAACGTTGAGATGATCGTTTACAATTTTTTAGACAAATTTAAATATAACTTATTATTATTGTGTTTGATATTTTATTTAGTTATATTTATTTTTGTTTTAAGTTTTACAATGGATCCCTCGAGCTTGGTCACTGCAGCGTTCATTTATTTTAATGTCTGGCACGTTATGATATTTTGTACATTGCCAGAAATATCGTTTCGTAACAAGCGTACTCCCAAACGCTTGAATTGAGTTTTGGTATTTATTAGTATTACATCAGACTTAACAAATAGTCTATGACAATATAAAACAATTTTATATTGTCATAGATTTATTTGTTGTAATTTTGTTTAATGCTGTCTTTAACAACACAAAAATATCACAATTTTTTTTTAGAATATTATGTTAAACAGAACTAATATTATATTATGATAGGTGAAAATGTGTGATATCGCCCTCAATGATGTGATGACATTCTAGTCTTCAAATTATGAAAGACATTCTCGTACAGAGCTCGGCTCAAAGTAAGCATTTTTGTTATTATTATTTATTTTAATATGAGTATGTCGAGGAATGTTTCATTTTTATTTAAAGATAATTTTGTGGTTCTCCCATCATTGAGTGCGGCTTTTTATTTTGTACATTCGGCGTTGGGTTGTGTCTTTCAGTTTTATTTTTATATAAATGATTGGAGGCATATGCCGCCGATTGAAAGTCAAATGTTTGCATTTGTTTAAGAATGCATATAGATGTTTTCCTTTGATAATATTTGATGTTTGATATATATTTATGATCGATGTATATGCACTCAGAAGTGCAAATTCTGTCTATGTAACATACATAATTATATATACGATTTAACTAGTTACTATTGAATGGAAAAGTTTGTGATGTGATTTTTAAACCAGTACGACTAACTCAAATGTTCGTATTATGTATAAAAGTCACGTAGTCCTTGCTTTGATCGTTAGTATGTATTTTATATGTGGAAGTATCTTGTGATTTCATATTGGTATTTGTCATACACTGGTATTATTGTTAGATTCAAAATATTTGCAGTTTAGAAGCCTTGATTAATTATTATTTCCTACTCAATGTTTTTTATTTGAAATAATTTTTACGAAAATAAATGTTTTTGTGGTACTAAAGCTGGATTTTTATTTTACCTATTTACTTATCCGGGTACTCGTCGACGGTAAAGATATTTCGTGACACAAATTAGCGTACTCGGAATTGGTAACGTTATGAAGAAGGGCGGGTTGTAAATCGTTTCGTTTGAAGCTGCCATTCGAGCTTGTATAAACACATTTCCTATTGCTAATAGAGCGAGTGATTCACGCGTGACTCACAATACACCCCACCTGATAACACCCCCAACGATTAACGGTGACTCCTCAACTACTCTACACTCGTGCACGTAGGACTATTTACTACTTCATATTTAGCTCCCGAGTATTGGAGAATTTTTTAATTATAACGTCTGGAAATGGATTCAAATGTATTTTTAAAGTTGTCCCAATATGTTGGTGATTTTTGTATTTATTGGACAGCTTCTAGCGCTTATAACGCGGGTAGGGTTCTCATATAAGCGACTGTTTTTAGAATATTTTTTGTTAATCTTATATTATGATCTAGTGGTGGTAGAGTCTATCCCGACTCGACGGGGTCAGTACCACCACCACACCTATTCCTGCTGTGAAGCAACTTTTA
>DWJH01000333.1:0-11449 GCA_018248735.1 Tagiades litigiosa | reverse complement strand
TTTTTTTTATTCAGTAAAGAGTAGCAAACGAGCGTGCAGTTCACCTGATGTTAAGTGACAACTGCAGCCCGTGACAATTGTAACCTACCTCAAACAGGACGAATGTCCTAAGAGAGGCAGGGTCACAGCCTCGTTGCTACTCCTGAGAACTAAGTTGGTCGCCTCAAATATCCTGGGCATGTGGGCACCCACACCCTTCAAATTGAAACAACGTATAAAAGTTGCAGAAATAGGTGTGGTGGTGGTACAGTATAGAGGCATCCCTTAAAAATGCAATAAATCTTTCGAGTAGCATTTTAGTTTTGTTTAGTACGGGTGCCTGTAACTTAAGGATATTTGAAATAATTAAACAGAAACACTCCTAACAGCGGTAGTACTGACATCGCCGAGTTTGGACAGGCTCTACCACCAGTACAACAGTGAACAGTACATATTATCTTAATAATAAGGTAACTTACCCCATAAACGGCAACATGTCGATCTTCGCAACAACGTTGGCACCTGACTCGCATTCCGTCACCGACATGTTCGAGCTGCCACGTAATTCCGGCTGCCAGTCGACCCTCGACGGCTGACTGCCCACGTACGACACCGTCTCTTTCACGCACACCTCGTGCATCTCTCTCTGGTCTTTGCTGCTTGCGCACGAGCTCACCGCATCTGGACTGCGGTCGCGATTCGACCGCGTCACCTCATGTATATCTCCACTCGAAGACATCTTATCGTGTATAGCATCCATGATCTGTTCCTCGATAATATCCTGGTCCATTTTAGTTATCTTGAACTCCGTCATCAGCTGCTGTACCGTCACATCCGTGCCTGGCTTCTTGTGTTTCGGGCTGCCTTTGGACTTTCTTGGAGACTTTTTCTTATGGGACTCGCGCTGAGTACTGTCGGAATTAGTTTCAGACTTCTCGGGCGTAATCTGCCGACTGTCGGAATTATTGTCAGACTTGGGCGAAGTCTGAAGGTCTACTGTGGTGTTGTAGACATTGGGACTGTTGGATATTCTTTTCATTTTGCTAACAGGCTTGGGTGTAACATCTGGACTTGATAATGTCGACGGTCGTGTTACTTCACGACGCATAGGACTGTAACTTCGCTTTTTGGCCTTGGCGTATTCCATTGGTTCGTCGTCATTAGAAACTAGATCGGAATCAACATTCTCCAATAAATCAGCGTTTTCGTCATCGATTCTATAAATTATTTTGACGGGCGAATTTTTATCTTTTACCGGGGACACCTTTATATCAAATACGCTTTGGGTTAAGGCATCGTCCACTAGAGTCAAAGAAGAACTCGCTTCGAGCAGCTCCTTGTTTCCTTTCATAACAATCAAGGTGTTCACTTCTGTATCTTTAAGTTCCATGGCTATTCCATCGGTCGATCTGTCCATGGATAGAGGCTTGCTAGGGTCCGAAATTAAGCTGTGCGAACCTCCCTTCTTATCTGAACTAGCATCTCCGGACTGTAAACTGACACATCCTTCGACACGATACTGTGTTGTTACTCTTTCCACTTCATATTGCTTTTCATCTCCAACATTCGAACTACTCGAATTGCGTTCATCACATATTACTTTAGATGATTTGTTTGGGTTATATTTATGGACATCTACACAATCAAGAGGAGCCAATTGTATATTGTTGAGTGGGTTATTATGATCAAAGAAAATTAGTGGTTCCTTAAAAGTCTTTTTCAATGGAGAATTAGGTTGAAAATGTTCCTTACCGTCCAATTTATTTTCTCCAAGGGTTTTCGAAACATCGATAGGAACGGCAGTGAATGGTGATTTGACGGGTTCAGGCATAAATTCATTATAACTTTCAGCTACATCCGTCATACCAGACTCAGCAGTATTAAGTTCATTCAGAGAGATGGCGTTTGAACGTAGCTCTACATCTAAATCAATCTGACTCGAAGTAATAAGATTCGCTTGTATTTGAGTACTGCAAGTGGATGGCTGTTTTTTAGCTTTGATTACCGTTTCAAAAGGCATTTGATCTGGTCTCGGTTTAACTAAGTCATTCATAAGGGATTTTAAATTATCAGTAACATCTCTCAAATATGACGGGATAACCTTAGCCCTATTATCATTCATGTAACTAGTTTCGCCAAATGCTGTTTTCTTAAGCGGAGATATTTTGATATCTGATTTTATACTTGTGTTGCTACAAGATTCGTCGTCGAAATGCAGCGTTTTCACAACTCCATCACTTATTCGAACAGATTTTTTTGGTACGCCTAAGCTTTCGTTTAATTCGTTAGGAGAATCGATTGTTGTGTCTTCCATACTTTCTATACTATCACTGAATTCAAAACGGGATTGCTGAAGGGCGGCTTGTGCCATCGATATGCTGTGCAGCATATCTTCCCGACTAAGAGCTATGGACTGTCTTTTAGGAGCAAAACTTCTAGGCTCAGGTATTGCAGTTTTATTTTCAAATACCACGCTCCGTCTAGGGTTTAGTGATGAAATGTTCTTATCATCCTTCTCCTGCACAGGAGCGCATGATTTTCTATCAGTAAAATCTGCAAGCATTTCTAAAAGTTCCTTTGTGTCATCGGCGTCCTTTAACGATTTTCTAGTTTTGGTCACGTTTGTTAAATCATTAACATTTGAAATATCCATATCACTATCTTTATAAGTTGCCTGCAAATCAGAGCTAACAATTTTCTCATAATATCGATTTTGTGGACTCTTCTCTTTTTCTTTACGATTTAAAGCGACTAATGCACAGTCTAAATTATTATCCATTTCCATACTTTCCTTTTTAAAATCGAGGGCTGGAAGTGACTTGTTTTCTATTTTAATATTATTATCAACGTGTTTCTTTTCTTGAAGCATCTCTACCATAGACGATTCTTTTTGCTCGGTACTAGCTTTTTGAATATTTCCATCGATATCGTTCGTAATAATAAAAACACCATCATTTGAATTTTTTTCAGAATCTTCATTACATGATTCCTTATTATCTATAACTTTAGGTTCGATATAATCCATTTCGTTTTCATCTTTAATATCTTCTACTACGTATGAACTAGACATATCCAGAAGTTCATGAATTATAGATTTTTTCCTTTCATTTTCTTTTGACGTTTGGCTCTTCGCAATTTCTTTCGCGTCAAGGTTAACAGCTACTGGGTGTAATTCTTTATGATTGCTTATTTCTTCCCGAACCATTGTTTGTATTTCAATATCTTCCGTACCAACCTTGCTACTCTTCATAGAGTTAACAGAAGTGTGTGTACTTTGAATACCTATAGATTTATTTGATTCTAACTCCTTTACAATGCCGCTCGTTTTATCCAACCCCAATATTGACGCATTATTAGTAGTCGTTTGATAAACTTCAAATTTAACATCACCAAAAGTTTTGTCTTGTATGGTTTCTTGAAGCAGTGTGTTTTCGCCATACTGTGTTAAATTTACAAAATTTTCGGCATTGGTTTTTAACAGTTCATTCTCAGTCTCAAATATCTTGTCAGGTACAATTTTTGTCATAGACATATGACAAATTTCGCTTGTCCTACTTTCTACTTTTTTAGTTAGAGGGTTTTCAAAAATAATTTTCTCATTAGTAGATATTTTTTTATCACTATCAATAATTATACTTTTGGATTCCAAGCAGTTAACCTTAGTACCAACTGTATTCATAGATAAATCTTCCTTACGAAGCAATGTTTCAGTTGTTCTTACCTCGCTCACTTCTTTTAACAATATGTTTGATGGCAAAGCTTGTGTTATAGAAATGTCTACTATACTCTTTTCAAAGAGAACCACGTTCTTTTCATCTAATTTTGTAAATTGGCTTGAAGATAAAATATTACCTGTTAATGCTTGGGTCACAGACACGTCAGCGTCATCATCAAACATGATCGTCAGTCTCTTTTTCGTAGAAATGTTACATGTATTCATAGCTGTATCAGCAACCGTTTTAGATACAGTAACATCTAATTCATCAGATGGATCAACATTAAGCCTATTTGGTTTACAATCAAAATCTGGCTTAGATAATATTTCTTGTATGATTTTAGTCGGTAGTGGCTGAGTAGAGGAAATATTACCTGAATTATTGTCAAATAAAATTGTCTTCCTTTTATTTTCATCTACTTGTACTTTTTCTGTTATAATTAAGTTTTTGGGTATTGCCTCAGTCATAGAAATATTATAATCGTCGTTTTCATACACAGTTTTATTACTATTACTCTGTACCGGCAATCTATTATCAGATAAAATAATATTTGTAGGCAAAACTTGTGTCATTGAAATATTGCCAATGCTTTTATCAAAAACAGTTGTCTTATTATTAATTTGGGACTTTTCCAGCTGGATGTTGTTAGGCAACGCCTGCGTAAACGATATATCATCTCCAGTATCCTTGCACATTATAGTATTGTTAGGTTTATCTATATTTTCAAACATAATCAAATTAGCAGGAACAACTTGAGTGAAAGATATATTCCCATCATCGTACACAGTAGTTCTTCTTTTATTTTGTATGTCGGGTATGTTATCTATTATAGCTGGCACAGGTTGGGTTACAGATAAGTTACCACTATCGTTGTCATAAAGAATTGTTTTTCTTGTTTCGATCGGGGTTTTTTGTTCCAAAATTAAATTAGCAGGAACTGCCTGTGTAAGAGATATATTTCCAATCGTATTTTCATAATTAATTGTTTTTGGTCTATCTATTAGATCGAATTTGCTTGGGACTGCTTGTGTGATAGACAAATTTCCTTCATCAAATATCATGGTTTGTTTAAGTTCCTGTACACCAACGTTAGTGAAACTTTGGTGTGATGGTAATATATTTTGGCTGTCACCAAAGTTTGGAAGGTCATCGTTAACATTTAATATGATAGTTTTTCTTTGGGGTATATTTTTCGCGGGCTCTTCAAGCAGTAACGTTTGACGATAATTTTCTTTATCTACAAAATTCTTGCTAACTACAGGCAATACTTCTTTCTTTTCAGATGTTAATCTTTTTCCATCAAAAACTAAAACTTCATCTGGCACTTCATTAATTAGAAAATTATCTGACTCTCGCGGTGCTATATATGGATTTATAACAGCAATATTTTCCTTATCTGCTGTCCAGTCTTTGTCGACAGTTGGTTTCTTCAGTTGATTAATAGACACATTACTCTTACTGACTTCTTTGACGTTTGGGCTACGAATCGTATCTGTTATGGACATATTCGACCCATCATCTCTCACTGCAATATGAGTCATGTTCAAATCTACTTCTATATACTCGGACATATCGCCATCTCTGAACGGTCCTGGACATACAACATTGTGTGGTCTTCTCAAATCCTTTTGTATCTCATCTAGATCATCACACTTGTCGTTACTACCAATGGGATTCATTAAAGAGAAGTTGACATTTATTTGATTGGACATTTCGCCCATGACTGGTATACTAAGATCATTACTGAAAAGTTTACTTTGGTGGTCTGTGATTGAGCTCAATTCAAAGTGCTGTTGAGGAGCTGTTAATTTTCTGTCATCTATATTACACTCTAAAGCAGCGAGCTGTTGCGTTAGATTTATGTTGTTAATAGAAATATTGAAATCGGCAACTTTAGAATTCCCTGCAATTAATGCACTTCCAAAACCAACGGCCTCAATTTCCTCAAACTGCTGGTCAAATAATCTTTTCCCAATATGACTTACGGACGGCCGTGCATTTACAGCAGAATCATTTCCTGATGATTCTAAAGATTTGTTGTGCTCCTCATAAAAATTCTTCCATGTAGTTGTTGCTTCATGTGTTGCAAATTCTCTGTAAATATTATAGTGAATTGATTTTATTGCATTCAAAACCTTAAAGTCATAAAGAATGGGTATGTACAATGAGTACTAAGACATCAGAAAATTGCCATTGCAATGATAAGGATTAAAAAATAAGAATCTCTACATACTCCATATTCCTAGACTTTGTGTTGAATTTAACTTAAGTCAATATACAGCCAGACAAACAATTAGGATGAATGAATGAATTATGACCTTCAGACAGCTTTAAAAATATCAACATAAAATATAATGATATATAGCTATGGTAAGACATATTTTTGTATTCTGTACACCAATATCCAATTCACTATAATAACACAGGCATGACAGGAACATCTTTTAACATATTAATAAAAGTAACAAGTGGTAAACTAACGCAACACCCATCCGCTTGGAGAAGCTGACACGACGGCTCTTGGTAGTATCAGTCGGTGTTGCCACGTGGAACTCTAACTCAGAGAGTGGGGTGCGCGGAGCACGCTGGCTGTTACGAATCGATGAGCGCCGTTTTCTCCTACAACATAATTATTTCAGTTCACTAAGAATCAAGTAATTTTGCAACACTGTAACCCAACTAATGCAGAAGCTATTCTGAGTAGCCAAGTAGTTCCGGATATTGGTTGTTTGATACCAAAACAAGATCAAGAATAACTCTTCGCATGGAACAAGATTTATTTGTATGCTATTGTAGATTTGCTGACGGTTTGGAGTAATCATTTTAACCCTTTCATTTTTTTAATTCAGTTACTCACAAATATACTGTGCCAAATAAAATTTCCAAATTTTTGGATTGTTGTTTGTTTTTTATATGATTTTGTAATTAACAAAGGGATATGTAAACAAATTACTTAATGAATGTATGAAAATAAAAAATGAAAAAATTACTTCAATAAAACCATGTTAAGGACAAAATGCAATTTTCATTATGTTTACAGATCTAAACTTACGTTGCCGCGTCCGAAGTTCTATTGCTGTGCGTTTCTTCCATATTAACAAATAACACAATGATACATTTAAACTTAACATGCGGAATTAACCTACTTTACAAACCATAATTCTCTTTTCAACATTAAAACCTATTTAAAATCTATATTGATATGCAATTTACAATTTTTACTATCTTCAAATTTAACATTCAAAATCGTAGCACACAAAACAACAAACGGTAATATATTTCAAATTTTGACGTTGACTTTATTTAAAGTCAAACAGTTGACAAGTTGAAATTTAAGTTTTGACAGAAAAGTGAATGTTGCCACGTAATAAATTAAAATGTAAATTTGAATTTCGTAACTTGCAAAGGAGCATGCAGTTCATCCGACTGTTTTTATACATATGTAAGACAAACAGCCCAACCAGCCACCTGATGGTAAGTGGTCATCGCCGCCTATGGACACTATGGGTTAGTTGATTACTACAGCCCATGACTACTGAATCTCGACTCTTGAAGCTCAATTACCAATATAAGATCGGTCAAAGTGCTACTGGAGAATACTATGTCAGTCAGCTCTAATATCTTAGGATAAGGCATCCACATCCTTCAAAATGAAACAACTCGTATTTGTTCAACTCATCAGCAGATTTAATAGGGGATTTTAATTTTATTGTAACTATACGAGTATGATTAATTACGAACTAATAATTGCCTTTAACTTAGAATTTATGTTTTAATAGCTGTGTTCTGGAAATATAACTACGTATATCAAATTTAATAGGGATCACGCCACTAAGAAAAAATCTTCTTACTTACAATAAAAAAACAACAGCAATAGCAGTGACTGTTAACAAAGTAGTATACAAGGACACTATGCCTAGCCACACGAGCACAACGGCATAGTATTCTATACCCAGCTCAGACATTGGACTATCATATTGCACATATTTATCACGAGAATTTAGATATTTAAGTAACATTCACTGTAATTTGTCGGACCAAAAAGACATGTTGCATAAAAACGACATCTATCAAAAAAGAAGATTTTTAAAATTGATGTATACAGGCCAGGTTTAGTTGTATCGCGAAATAAGTTTAGTATGAAAATTTTATACGGCAAAAGATTAATATTTTGCTAAAAATACCTATTTCTTAGTTAAGCTAAGCGGTGGCTGAAGTTATCATAGTAATAATGTTTAACGTAATTATAATTCAAAAGTTAACACGTAGACACACGAACTTTATTTCATATTGACGTACAAATTTTTACGAAATAAATGTTTTAGAATTTCAATCGTAATCCATGCAACTACAACAAGAGGTTGATGACGTTGTAGAATTTGAAGATAAGGTGGAACAAGTGGACTCTTCTTCGCGTCTGGAAATGATATAAAGTTTAATGATTATAAAAGTAATGCTAATATATTCGCGTAACATTTTTAGACTATCGTAAATATATTTTTTATTGTTTACAAAAAACAGTTAAAAGTTCACCGGGTGAAAGAAATATTGTCCGTACTTTCGATAATTAAATATTTTCGATTTGTTGCCGTAACATTTTCCAGCTATGCAGCATGCAGTACGTAAACTAAATTTTCTGTAAATTCATTGCTACAGTTGTTATGTTTCACTTTGTAACTTTTGTTTTAATTTATATGCATCTATGATATGTTAACATAACTAAAAATGCCCGATCCTGTGACCGTTTACCTTTTATTAAATCGTTTACTTTTGGAATCAATTCTTGTATCATTGTTTTTTGGTGTCTCATCTTTATTTCTACTATTTTCTTCGCTATTTATATCTCTCTTGTCTCTTTCTGAATCAATTTTGCGTTTACGTCTATTTTTATACACTTCGCATGAATCTTTTGGAATAACTTTCCAGGGCCCCTTTTTAATAGCCTGAATAGATGTCTGAAAAATACGGTTTTTTTATATTTAAAATTTTGTTTTTTTTATATTTATATAGAAAATCTCTCACTTAAATATAACTTACTCCAACATTATTTTGTTTCGTAGTCCTATTACTAAATTTATCAAATCTTTTTTTTCGCCTACGTGAAAGACATTGCCGCGTTTTTTTATTATTAGAAGGAATAATTCTTTGTCGCATTAAATTAATATTATTTTTGTTTTGTTATTCATTGATTTTGACAAGCATACCAAAGCCTTACTTCGTTCTATTTTATTTGACATTTTTTTGGCTATTCGCCTTAATATACATAGCAGATTTACGAATGTAACATGCAATAATAAGACTGAATATAAACAAAACTATAGCTTGTTTCATAAATTAAGTAATTTTATTTAATGTAATAACAAATAAAACATATTTGCTACAAAGTAAACGTTTGTTACCATAATTTTACTTGAAAACTTGTAACGATTATCCGAATATAATTGTCATATGACTTAGACTGACAATGGTACCAACATTCCAGCATAGTCCTCCATTTTGAGGCAGCTGATATTTGTTTGAGAATTTATATTCGTGAAATAAAGCGAATTTTCTCCAAAAATGGGATACCATTATCTACCTATTACCATTTTCACCGCGTTTTGGGGCATTATTGGTATTGTATGCCCATTCTTCGCCCCTAAAGGGCCAAACAGAGGGTAAGTCCTTACTGTTGTGGAACTCCTATTTAACTTACAATATTTCTTGAAATCATACTATTTTATCCTGTTTCTCATTTCCAGAATCATCCAAGTAGTGTTGATGCTCACAGCAGCAACGTGCTGGTTATTGTAAGTATTGCTTTATGATCTTTTGTGACTAGAATTACTATGGAAAAATATCATTTTTATGCTCATCTGTTACCTTATTAAGTTATTAGTCATAAGGTAAATGTAATTAAAAATTAAAACTACTAGGTGTAATTGTGCAAGTTTAGTTTAATATGGAAAGGTAACAATGTAATACATCCATCTGTCTACACTAATAGATTTGACTGTGAGATTGTTTTTGAGACACATCTTTGAGGGTTATCAGTACATTATCAAAGGCAATTGTAGTGTTTATGTCAAATAAATAGTTCACTATAATTGCATATTTCTATGATACCTGCTAAGATAGTAGAGTGAGTATTCGTTACTATGCTTAAAATTTATGTTGGTGGAACATAGAATGTATGTCACATTTATGTAATATCAAATCGAGTTCTGTGAAGTACTATGTTCAAGCTTGATTGGACAAGATCCGAAATAATATTGATCATTGGTTTCTGTAGTCACCACGTACACCAAGTTAACTGAAAAGTAATTTGTTATGTCAATAAATAGGACAATTGTCCAATACCCAGGATATTTGAGGCGACCAACTTAGTCCTCAGGAGTAGCAACGCAGCTGTGACCTGCCTCTCTTCAGACAATCGTCCTGTTTGAGGTGGGTTACAGTTGTCATGGGCTGCAGTTGCCACATCAGGTTAACTGCACGCTCGTTTCCTACTCATTACTGAATAAAAATCCACAAAATATAAAATTAAAACAACAGTTTCACCACAGCCACCAGGCAATCGCTAGTTAATATGGCATTTTAACACTTAGTACTTAAAATGTGACGCCATGTAACTTGGTACCTCTCCCACCCCTTTTCACACTATGTCACACTTTGTCGACATCCCACTACGTGTGATACCATACTTTATAGATGGTTCCTTACCATCTGGTTCCTTGCCTGTATGTGAGACAAACATATAATAAAAAATTATGTGGAAAGAAGTTTCCCACCTTTTATCCGATCATACTCCGGCAAGGACTTGTATAGGTAGTCCATGGCAGCGCGGGCCCGCTTGCATAGGGCTCCGCTGCCGTTGTTGTTGTCTTTCAGGCGGTCCAATTCACCCACCACTCGCCACGGTACTAACAATGTTGGTTGCTCCCTGTACCCTGAATAAATAGTAATCATTAATGATTATAATTTATAGCCAATAGAAAGATCACTCACTCACTCACTCATTAAATAGTTTATATTCATAGTTTATATAAAAAAAATTACGCAAACATATATATAAAAAGAAAAAAGAAATCATTAACCACAAAACAACTAGAATACTTGGTGAAAGCCCTTTTAATCAGCAAAGATGCAAGAATGTGCGTCTTTGCTAATTAATATTATTAACTTTGGTTTGTACTTTTTTCATGACTTACCCATTCACCGATAGAAAATTAAAAACTCATATTAATAGACTAAACAGAAGAAGGACATAGTATATTTAATAAAAAAAAATTGTTCCCTTGGGAATTTGTGATAGAAAAATAACTTCATGACTAGTGCGGCATACCAATCTACATCAGAGCAAGTGAAGCCGTTGGCAAAAATTAATTCATTTTAAACATTTACCTTTGATATGTGTATTAAGAACATTCTTTATAAAATCCAACTCATGTATAAAAATGTTGGTGTCCACAACCAATACTGCTTGGCCATTGTCCGAATTATTGTCTTTTAAAATACTTTCTTGTGGTTTGGTGGGTGTGGTGTGTTGTGGCTGAAACATAATAGATATAATAATGACAGAAAGAATAATAACGTGCAGGCTGTGGAATGAACTGCCGGCTCATGTATTTCCAGAGCGCTATGACATGGGGTTCTTCAAGAAAGGCGCAAAAAGAGCTCTCCTTCAGAGCCGGCAATGCACTGGTGACACTCCCGGTGTTGCTCGTGTCCATAGGCGGCGGTGACCACTTACCATCAGGTGGCCCGCCAGCCTG
>DWJH01000332.1:0-11452 GCA_018248735.1 Tagiades litigiosa | reverse complement strand
ATCAAAATCGGTCAAGCCGTTTCGGAGGAGTATGGCAACGAAAACTGTGACACGAGAATTTTATATATTAGATATGGCGGACATTACACAAATACTTTTTTTTATGTCAAAAATAGACTGGCCGCTTTCTATTAGCAATTTACAGCCAAATAATTTAATTTTTGTGCCAATTTGCAATTTTTTAGTTTTAATTTCTTTTTGAAGCTCGGAATCAACTGCTATTTTTACTGAATAAAACCCGTCATAACCTTCAATATAATCATTTCCAGTGTCTATTACGAGTAAAATCATATAACGAAACGATACGTCATCACCTTCAATTATACGGCGAATAATCGAATATTCAGTTGATTTCCGAATGTTAATATGTTTCAAAATTTCTTCTTCGTCCAAAGGAAGTTCATTTAGAGTCAAATGAATCCAAATCCATCTAAATTGAATTTTAAGCCATTGATATTCGTCTTTTTTAAACCGCAACGCTATTTTTTTAAATGTCTCAATATATTTTTCTTTTTCTTCTTTTAGTGTATTTTTATGACCTTTTTCCGGTTTTAAAAACGATCTAGCAGGTCTACCAACACCTCCTTTAACAAATTTAGGTTGTTTTACTGTTGTAATTGTAATTTCCTTATTATTACCGGTTAAAAATCCAGTAATTTCTGTATTTGAATGTTCTTTTTGATGAGAAGATTCGTAAGTCTTAAATCTTTTAGTTGAATCATCCTCAACAACCTCATTTTTCTTAGTTAAATCATCCTCAATTATCTCATTTTTACTATCTATAAACGAAACTGGACTACATGACACTTGCAAAGGTTCACTTTCAAAATCGCATAAACTCGAAAATACTTCATTTTCAGACAAAATATTATCAAATTCTTTTTCTGAACCAGTTTGTTCATTACCTTCTTCACTTTCCAAGCTTTCGATTGTGCTATGTAATTCAAGTTGATTATCATAAGAATTGGCAATAGTTAAAATATCATCGTCAAAAGAGTCACGAATCGTGTCATTTGGAGACTCATTAGCATTTTTAGGCAACTCAATACTTTTTTCTGTCTCTCCCATAGAACAAACAGAAGATAAAGAGTCAGAGTTACTTTCAGAAGTAAAGTTGATTAGTTCTTCTTCTGTTTCCATTCTTAGATGGGTTCTTGTTCGAGGTCAGAAAATACAACATTACCAAAATTTCCAAAGCGTATGAAAAAGCGTCTTTAGCTATTATGGCGCCGTGGTGAAAAAAAATTCTCCCCACTTCCTAATTTCCCTTTATACGTAACGGCTACGGCTGCGTGCATTAAACCAACACATAGGGTAATACTGTTCTTGCTTATAAGACGTTTAATTTTGCAAAAATGAAAATTACATAAAATATTAAATTTATTTATCATGAAAAAACATAGTAACATAACTTTTTATCCAAAAAAACTTTTTTATAATTTTTTTTAATAAATTTCCTAATATAGTAACAGTTTTTTTTTAATTTTTATATTTCTTCGAAGACCCATCTTTGTACCCAAAAAGGTTTTGCGAATCGTTTTGCTTAAGAAACTTCAATAAATTAAAGAATCCTCTGGGTAAAATAAAGTCAGAAATACTTGAAGAAGTATTTGGATCTCGATAATACGATTTTTTAGAAACTTCATCTTCATCAATATATCCCAAATCAGTTACATCTATTCTATCAATATTGTTTATAGGATCATTTTCTTCTTCTTCCCAAACATTTAATAGGTCAATTCTTTCTTTATTAAGTTTATATGTGAATTCATCAAGGTATTGTTCTTCTTTAATATTCAGAGGATGCAAATTACAGCATTTTTGAAAGAGTTTGTTTATAGTAGACTCAAAATTCCAAGATATCCAGAGAAGTGGCGCCACACTTATAAATAATAAATATCTGCCATCAGCGATAAATTTTGCAACTGTTACAATTTGGAAAAAAAGAACAGAATTGAGGATAATTTTAACTGAAGTTTGCCAAAATACACCACCAGATTCATATTCGGTCCGCGTAGCATAGAGAAATTCGTTTTTGAAAGCGTAGAAATTAAAAAGAAAGTAAAAAAAACCGGGTATCAAAATTGGTGGCACTAGAATTGCATACACTAAAACCATTGGAAATACAATTAAAACAGAAGGAAATAAACTGCCAAAGTTAAATGAAGGGCAAAATTGAGCTTGTGCTACTTCTCTTCGAGTTTTATTAGGAAGAATATTAACCAATAAATAATTGACTATAAGTGGGCCAGGTTTTAGTAAAAACATAGCAGTTCCAAATAAACCTTTTTGTACTATTGTATTAAAAAAGAATACAGAGCTTTCAAGTAACTTTTTGCCGACATCTGTTAAAAATTTTAAAAAATTTGTTTCAGTAACACTAGATTCATAAATTTGGGAAATAAGAGTAGAAGCTAAGAATACCGAAATAAAACCATTGTAAAACAAAAAATACAAGAATTTTTCCATCAAAATGCGCTGAAACTTAGAATGAGAGTGTACACCTTCAAGATTGATTAAGATGGTTATAAATGTAGGAACAACAAATAAAATTAAGGCATAAATCACAGGAGGAACAAAACCTTCATAAGACGATCTTATAACATCGTAACTATTCAAAAATCTCATAAAATAACCATCTTCTCTAAAATTTTTGATATCTAAAACACGAAGTACTTTTATAACGAGAAAAATAAAACCTAAATTGAAAATAACAAACATTATATCACCAAAGATTTTGTAACATTGGTTGCTTACTACGCCTTTAGTAATATTAGTCCATAAAACGTCATTAGGAGCTGGAGCAGTTTCTGCTGTAACAGAAAATATTCTTGAACCGAGTTGTGAAGATTTGACTGTATTTGCATCTACAAAATTTTTAAAAATTACAAATCCTTTCCGAGTGCTAATAGGCAAATCCAAGGTCAAATAATCTTTGTTTTCTTTATATCTTAAGATTTGACTCAAAGAAAAGAAATCAGTATTATTGCCACTTTCAGGAATAAACAAAGAGTTATTTCTAAAAATTTCTTCTCCAATATTCGTATCTTCAAGTCTTGTGTACCTTTCCTTAATATTTTCTTTCTCTTCTTTGATCTTTTTATAAACCTCTTTTAGTTGTTCAAAATACAAATCAATTGCTACTACTGTTTCTCTGTACTTGGTCTTAAAATTATCATCAGTTTCAATAAATTCCTTAAATAACTTGATTTTCTCTTCTATAGCCATGTCTTTTAGTACAGTTTCTTTCTTAACTGTCTCAAAAAGTTGATTTTTAAATTTGTTAAAACTTTTCTCACAATCTATTTTATGTTTTATAGACCATTTATTCATTTTGTGTAAAGTACCATTAACTTCTTTCTCTATATTCTCAATACATTCGTTTTTAGCTTTATACAAATCTTGTAAATGTGTAGTATCGTGAATTATTATTGTGTCTTCTATTTCACCAACACCAAGATAAATGAAAAAATCTCTTAAATCTTCATCTGTTCGTACGAAAGACGGAATATTAGATACTAAAACTGTTCTATTAGGCAATGAAAGGTAATTAACTGACTCTTCTGGTGATCCTAATGTTTTAGATAACTTTTTAAGAGTAATAATAGAAGACATAGTAGAAGGATTTCGTAGATACAATTGGCGTAGAGAAGTATATTTCTTATAATAGATAAATACTAAATAGTAAATAATAAATGACATTAAGTAAAGGATTATTGGTATACAAAAATATACATTACTTTGTGGATTTAGATTGCTCATAGATAACCTAGTAAGGTACTGATGATTTAAATCTTTCTTTTCACTTGGATCATTCCAATAAATGTAAGACAGTATTGGCAAAAACAAAAAAATGAGAACCATTATGATATTACACATTAATTTAAGTGTTTGGCACATCATAAAAGCGTCAAGTCCTATCAAGGATAATAAGACAGTGTCACTAGTTTTAAATAAAGGTATTAACCAACTCAAATGTCCAACATACCCGTAACATGGATGATTAGGTCTGCCTTTTGGATTTGGTGAGTACAACCAACTTACTTTTGGTCTTATGAAGAAATAAAAAATCATCAAAAAGACAAACAATGTCCCTTGTAAAACAACATTCGATATTATGTAAGAATCCGCGTGTTCAAGTGGTGGTACATCTGGTCCTATTTTTTCATAAACTTTACTTTCTGTTGCCATGGGAAAAAAACATCACAAGATTTTTAAATATGGAAAAAAAACCAATAAATTTAAAAAAGGAGAAAATGTTCTTGAATAATTGTTTGAAACGTGCATAAATTATAATTAAAATGATAGTAAGTTATTAATATACGGTAGTAATTTATTAATAACGATTATTTGTTGGTAATAATTTTTAATAATTATTTTTTAAATGGGCCTATGAGACAGAAGAAAATTGCACAAAGAAGTTTACAACTAAAAGACTTTGATAGCGAATATAAACTAGTCCCATGTGTATCACACCCAACAATAATAAAGAATTTAACTGATAAAACTAAGAAATTCATAAAAGAATACAATTTGAGTGAAGATAAATATTTTGAGATTTATAAAAAATTATCTAAAAGAAATTTAAAAGAATCAAAGGAATATCTTGAAAGTTGTGGCTTTGAAAATTCTTCATCAATTTTAATGTATTTTAATAAATAAATAAAAGCTTAAGTTATTAAAAAAGATAACGGACACATTTTAATAAAATTTATTCAAAAATTAATTTATTATTTCTCTAATTCTATCTTCTATACGCAATCCTTCCTTATCTTTTGGGACATTAACACAACAAGCTATAACTGGCCTCTCAACAAAACAACTCTTACCAAGTGCAATTTTTGACTTAATATGAATAAATGGAACACCTTTATCTTCACAAAGAATAGGCAAAGAATAAGTAATTTCTTGTGGTTCTGAATCTACAGCTATAATAACCAACTTTGCAGTTCCTTTGTTAATACACTTTGTTGTTTCATTTACACCCTTTCGTACGTTCTTTGATTTGGACATTTGTGTGATAAATTCAAGTATTTTCTTGTTTTTCTCTTGGCCAACTGGCGTGTATTTTCCATCTTCCATAGGGGGACTAATAAAAATTTTATATTCGAAGGGCACTAATGACTTTGAAAGCTCGAATCGAAAAAATTAATAGGATTATCACAGCTCAAAAGTCTACAACTGATATTATTGAGAATTTAAAACCTTTGGAACATCTAATTACTGAAGGTTTGGATAATGACCAGGAAAGTTGTTTGTATCCAAATGAACCAAATTTCCAACTGCCTAATGTCTTTTTAAAAACAAAAATTAGTAGTGAATTGAAAAATTTTATTAAATCTAATGACTGTGTGTCAAATTTCACAAGTTCTATAGATCTGGTTTTAGATAAATTAGAAAGTTTCGAATTATTTGAAACTGAAATCAAATTAAAAGATCCGATTGAAGATGAAGTTTTAAATTTTATTGTAGCTAATAGAGAAGGCGGTATTTGACAATAATGTTTTTACAATTCTTGTGTTTAGTTAATAAACTAGTACCTTTTAGTAAGTTAATCAAGAAGATAAAATTTAATCTAAGAGATGTTTCAAATGTAATTTATTAAATTCGGTTAATTAAACTTTATTTTTCTATATTTTACTTACTATGACGTGCATGAATATTTTTAATTTTATTGATCGCTTTGTTAACGAATCTTTGATTGTTATGATGTCTTTTTCAGGTAACTTGTAACTTTGAGCAATCAAATCTGTAAATCACCAAGAAAATCTTTTTATGATCTTTAGATAAAAAACCAATCATATCGAACTTAATGCATTACGTGACTGGATGATCGATTATAACCAATTGAACAATGATTAAAAGGAGAAAGCATATATTTAAATTGGAAAAATTACGCCAATTTATGAATTTGAGCATTCAACAACCTACTACATTAATAAAAATCAAGAATTTACACACAATTTATAAAAAAGAAGACTTAAAGATGAATGAAAAGATAGACTTCTATAAGTTTGAATTTGACTTTAACGGTAAAAAAGAAAAAAATATTTCGGGTATGAGCGATTCTGGTTCTTATGATGGTAATTTGGTCGTAGAAGATTATTGCCCATTTTCATACGATCAAGAAGAATGTTATAACGATGAATTTTTTTTAAATATGCCACTAGATCTTTGTCCATTCGATAAATCAAAAGAGCAAAATGTTTCTCTTGTAACGGAAAGAACTAAAACGCTTTTGCAAAAATTAAACCTGAATTTTGTTATCGAAAATTTAAAATTCGATCTTAGAGTAAAAGAATATTCTATTAATCAAGATTATGTTCTAGTCTATTTTTTTTGTGAGACAGATTCCCTGTCCTTCTATCGACAATATTTTAAATATTTGGACCTATCTTTCATTAGTAATTGTGATTGGTTCGCAACATCATTTGCCTATCCTTTAGATTTTAGTTCAGAAAATAATACTAAAGAAATCCACGAAATAAAGATACACACAGAAGAACAAGTTGTAAAGAAAGTTTATTCAAGACAAAGATTTGAAAATATGGTGACTAAATTCAACCAATTAAAATCTTCATTTAGTAAAACTGATTTAAAAGCCATGTTGACCGATTTAGACGATAGAAAAACTGACTTTGTGTTTTTTAATACTAAAGAATTAGCAGTAGGAAGCAAATCAAATAAAATAATGCAAGATGCCATTAAATTAATGTCTGGTGACGAGATAAGTAAAATCTATGAGAAATTAGAATATGACATTGTTCCTATTTCTGCAACCAAACACGGTGCATATACGATTCAAACACTTCTTAATTACTCAACAAACAATTCTCATAAAAAGATAATCTCAAAATATTTTGCAAAAGAAGGTGAGTTCTTGCTATCCCACGAGATTGGCAATTACACCTTCCAAAAAATCATTTCATTTGATAATAAGTTAGTATGTAGTTTTTTTCTGTCTAATTTTCAAGATGTTGTGAAGTCTGAACTAGGATTAAAGGTTTTTAAGAGATGTTTAGAACATTTAGATGAGTATAAAAATGATATATTTAGTAAGGTTAATGAATATAAAGAACTTGACATGAACGTGTATACACAACTTAAACAAATTTTGAAGAATTTGTAAATTTAATAAAATTTTTGATTTATTCGAATCTGATAGAGTTGTTTAAAATCATAGAAAAACATTATAAAAATTATTTATATATGTTTTTGTATTACCTTAATCAATTTTATAGTTACTTTTAATAATCCTTAAACAATCTTCGTATACAGCCTCATCTGTAAAAGCATTGTGATACTTCAAAGAAATAGGAGAAGTCGAACAAATACAGCTTTCCATGAGAATAATGGCCGAATACACATCTTCTCTTTCGACTTTACTTTTGCCTAACAACTTTGCATGACCTTCACTCAAACGAATCAAACTTTCGAGTAATCTAATTGTATTAAATTCATTCGGATCTTCTCTGTTTCTTCTTGTTGTGTAGTAAGTTAGCAGCATAGGAGTTAAATCTTCTCCTATCTTCAAATCTGTTCTTCTTATTCGGGCTAAATATCTTTTCAACGTTTGTGTTGGCCACTTATTTTCGTAATATCCTTTTCTATTTTCTATAGGAGTTGATGTTCTGCACAAGATTTTGTCTGCAATATAATTATCAGTTTTAGGATTTTTATTATCGAACAATCCAAATATTAAATCAAATCTACTAACCAATGGAGAACTGATTAAAGTATTTTCTGATACTGTTTTATTCTTATTATAACTATTTCTTATATTACACGCAGCTATTATGGAGCATCTAGTATTCAAAGAAGATACTATACCCGCTTTAGCCACACTTAATGTTTGTTGTTCCATTGCTTCAAGGAGACCACCTTTCTCATTTACTTTAAGTCTATTAAATTCATCAATACAACAAATTCCTGTGTCCGCTAAAACTAAAGCACCAGCCTCTAATGTCCATTCTTTACCTTGTTTAACAGCACAAGAAGTAAGACCAGCATTTGAAGTTGAAACACCATTAGTTAATACAGCAGGACTCACTAATTTAGTGCATATATTCAAAAATGACGTCTTTCCTGTACCAGAATCACCTATAAGTAATATATGAGACATTTGTCTTCTATGTGATTCACCTTTGTGATTTTCATTATGACCATTTGACAAAACCAATAATATGCCAAGTTTAATGTTTGAATATCCAAAAACATCAGTTGTCAGTGAATTAATTAAGAAAAGTCGTTTTTTGAATGTACTTAAATTATTAATTTCATCAAATTCTGAAAATTCATTTGATGTATAAACGGTATCATCCCAAGCTTTATTTACATAAAGAGCGTGTAGATACGTGGACATTGTGATTGGCTCATTTTGTTTTAAAGCCTTGGTTTTTAATTTTAGCACACCAGCAACAATTATTTCTTGACCAGGGAAATATTGTCCAGCTGACTCGCCTTCTAATAAAATCTCAGATATTTCACTAAAATTCGAAATATTCCCAAAATCTTGCATTCTAATGACCTGTGTTTTAATCGCACTGCCTAAACACTCCTTTTTTATAGTTTCAGTAGATCCACATGCCTCGCACACTACAACATTCTTCTTACCTGCACCAGAATCATCCGAAAATCCCTTCGCGTTACATTTTAAGCAATTATACTCGATAGTTGAGTTCTTTAAGAACACCTGTTGTGCTCTGATAATTACTCCTTTAATACATACGATTTTATTAATATTAACGGCTCGAAAAGATTTACTGTTGAATAAAACGTATGGGATGTGTGTAAAAGTTTTTTTGAATAGCCAAGGATGGTTTCCTGTGTTCTTTATGATATCATTTGCAAGGATTGGGTCCTTTTCACAGAGCTCAAACAAATTAATTTTCTCCTCCTCAACTTTGTTCTGAGTAAAAAATGAGCTCATGAGGGTTTACTATTCCACTTAAAAATTTTATTAAATCAAAAAAATCAAGAAGATTTACAAGATTGTGCAATGTGATTGTCAACTAATTTTATAGTCTCGATCATAAACTTAGGGACCTCTGCCAGACTAGTTATATGCTTACAATAAAGTGTCCATTAAGAAAAATAGATTTTACAAAAGTAAAGCAATATTTTTATAGAGAAATCATTCTACGACAGTAAAAACAAGTTAGCACGCGTTTCGGAATCTGATTAAAAATATGCTTCATTAAAATTTAAAAAGTTTTTTTTTTGAAAAAATTTGTAAAAAAAAGACGTGTTTATTATCACATATAAAACTAAAATTTATATAATAAACTAATCTATTCTTATCAATTATATAAGTTACTGAAATATTTTGATACGATCGTAAGGTCTATCAATATCCTTATCATCTTCAAAACTATCATTGTCATCATCTTCAATTAAATTAAAATCTACATTTTTAAAATTACTTGGCACAATAGGTGGTCTCAATTTTAAAGAATGAACATCTTGCCAGTTTATATTCTTGAAAAAACCATGAGACATTATTTCTTTAATTCCGTAATAGCCCAGTCTTTCTTGTCGATCTCTGCTTAACAAACGACAAATTATATCTCTACATTGAGGAGAAATATATTCAGGAAAATACAATTCCGACTTTAAAATTTTATGATAAATTGAAATTGTGTCGTTATCAAAGAAAGGAGGGTCACCTACCAACATTTCATAAATTATGATACCAAAAGACCAAAAATCACTATCAGCACCATCATCATCGTTAAGAAGTTTTTCAGGAGACATGTATTCTGGTGTTCCAGATATAATATAAGATTTTTCACAACCCAACATAGCAAAACCAAAGTCAGTTAATTTAATGTGGCCAGATGGAGTCAGAAGAATATTTTCCGGTTTTAAATCTTTGTAAATAAATCCACTTTGATGTATGTACGATAATCCAGCTAAAATTTCCGCAGCGTAAAAACGTGTTGCATACTCACTAAACTTTCCACTTCTTCTAAGCCAATAAAATAATTCACCGCCCGAAATATATTCCATAACAATGCCGAGAGATTTATTCTTATGAGTTACGCCTATTAATCTTGTGACAAATGGTGATGATTTCAAAATTCTTAAAACATTGATCTCATTTTCTAATTGATCACCTTGTCGCATATTCAGTAATCTTCTCCAATTAAGAATTTTTATTGCAAATTTAATATTTTGATTCGTGACCAGTTGTGCTAAGTAAACTTTTCCAAAAGCACCCGTTCCAATTTTTCTCACGATTTTAAAATCATCATGTTCTAACATGGTATTATGTATGGGAGAAAAAATTTAAAAAGTAACGGCTGATAAAAATTATGCAAAAATGAAATAACAATCATTTGTGAAAATTTCATCAAAAACTTGGTGCGGATAAAATTAGCATAAATAAACATAAAAAAATTATTTTAATAAATTTTAAGCTTTATTTCTATAAACAGAAATAATTTTTTAAGAAAAATAATCTGCCATAAGCTTAAAAATTGCACAATTGAAACGCCACTTTTTATAAATCTTCAATATACAAAAACTTGATCTAATATTGAAACCATGTACTAAATCTCAAACAAGGTTTCAAGTAGATTATGTTTCATAATTCACGTTAAGCATAAAAATTTGAGGTCATATGATGTGAAGTAATTAGTCTATTGTTAAAATTTTATGTGCTGATTTAATTAAAATAAAATAAGTAAAGTTAAAATTAGAAAATTGCTCCTTATCGTATTATACTGTTTTATGTTAGATTGTTCAATTTGATCCTCGTAGCCAATCAAAACTTTAAGTGATCATTTAATTTAACAATTTTTAAAACACATTAAAAAAAATATTTTTCTTAGGAATTATATTTTCATCCTTTTAAAATTCTCTATCTACGTTCTTAAGTTTGTGAATTGCAAGAGTTTGTGTTTGATGTGTCAATTCAAATCAAAAAAAATCCTTTTTTTGACTATCAATCAAAATATTCAAACAAATTTTATAAATTTTTGATCGATAATTTTTTTATGATTTTGTCAATTAATTAAATCATTTTTTTCCTCTTACTATTACTTAATTTAAACTTTTCACAAAACCTTGTACTGTTCTGTAAGATTTTATTTGTTCCCTTGATTAAAATTATTGAAGGTCAAAGATTTTTAAAAAAATTATTGGTCATTTTAAAAATCAATTCTAGACATTAATCTTAATTGGATACAGTGGATTATAAAAGGCATCCCTAATAAGGAATTAGTTCTTTTATGAACAATTCACGATACAAGCAAGACAAAAAGTTGTTTATTATTTACAAAGATTATATAGCTGCAGATAACGTGAAAAAATTGTTGGAGTTTTTAAATATTTACATTCAAATTCATGAAGATGCAAATACCTCCTTTGGATGCACAATATCGAACACTAATCCATTAGAAGATACAGAAGAAAATATAGACGATGTTATTCAGACTTATAATTCTATAAT
>DWJH01000331.1:0-11455 GCA_018248735.1 Tagiades litigiosa | reverse complement strand
ATTTTTATATTATCATTTACGAAAGTAAAGTGGCAAAGGTACTTCATTCATGTCCTAACCATCTGTAACGTCTATGCCTTGTCCATAAAGGCCAGAATAACCTGATCTTGCATAATTTCCTTCATTACGTGTTGCATTGCGTCACTATAAAGTTGTGTAGGCTTAGTCATGTGTACAATAATGTTGTGTTCTAGGTCTTCTTGGAGTGACCCGGAACACTTCGTGCAGAGGCAGTCCTGCCTCAATACATTTGCCTCAGCGTGGGGGTACATGCCGCTCATGCGATCCGTACTCCGTCTCGATCCCATATTATTTAAAGACCCCGTGTCGACTCTCAGAAAAAAGTATAGAAAAATGGAGTTAGTAGTGTCGTAGTAATTTATTGTTATTTTTTATTTTTACACGAATAATACATAATAATCTCTATTATTGTCTCAAAGTAGCAAGTATAACAATTTGCCCATGAAGTATTTCACGATATTATACTTGTAATGTATATGTATATTGTACTAGCTAATATTTATTAAATGAATAATTATAATATCGCAATTATCACTTAAGATTCTTCGTAATAGTTAATTGTAAACGATTGTGTTTTAATTATCTATTTAGACATACTTCGTCATTTCACCAAAATAGTAGTTGTATTTTGTAATTTATTATTTTTTTAAATTATGTATGTTGCATTTTTTAAATTTTCCTTTTCATTCTGGATAGATGTGATGCTGACATTCAAATAAAAAGTGACCAAATAGAGACCCCTGGTAAGATTTATTAATCTCATATTAAGGCAGTATCTATGTCGAACGGCCAGACCGTAGTCACCGATTTCTATGGAAAGAGGTAACACAAGGGTTCAACATCATTGTATGCCGGCTTTCGAATGCGGTGAAGACAGATTTATATGTGACTTAATTATTGTTGCTGGATGTCTGGGATGTATGAGTATGTATATCGGATATTCGAGTTCACATTTGCAACACCGAAAATTATAATTCGGAGTGTGAGTATGAAAGCTGTTTTATTTTAATTGTACCTGATTCATTAATTAGTTAATACATACACAATAAAGCCGGAATATGCTGCTAGATTCTTGTTCTAGTCCTAAACTTGTAGTTGTAACATTTATGTATTGTTATTTGACTCGTGAATAAGTATTATAATAAAATTATTGAGGCATTTAAATATTGTCGTATTATTTTAGAAACTATATTTAGTTTATTTTTATGTGATTTAGGTTTATTACTTTGAGTGATATTGTTCTTCTATTTGTTTGGTACAAGTTATTTGTCGGCTTTAAGTTTCCTCTGAGTGAGAGTTGATCTTGCATATTGCTCTGAACTTAAAGACAAAATTATTATATTAAGTCGGTATCATTATTATTTGCTACTCTGATAGGGTTAAAAAGCAATTGTGAAGATGTGTTTCAGTTTCAAAGGATGCCATACTGCTCTAGAAGCACAGCAGCAAATAACCGCATCATCGAAATACAGAGAAAAGTAATAACACAGTAATACATAGTGAGTCCGAGCTAAACGATATAAAACTGATAAAATTGCGAACGAAAAAAGTATTATAACTTCTTATTATAATTTTCTAAAAGTTGTGGATACGTAAATGTATGGTGCAAAAACAATGTTTTTTACCGAATCTATTTGTATCGAAAAAAGAAAAAAGAAAATAAAAAAATATTGGATGGAATTAATGGTTAATAATTCAGAGCACCCGGAGGGGTCATCTAACTGCATTAAAACGGTAAGCATTGCATAAGTAGAACGCGTCTGACATAACGAAGACTTCGCAACAAGCACAGCAGCGGCCTTGGCCCCGATGGTGCCGGGCGCTGGCGCGCAAGTTGCGCGGGAACCACCGTGCTTCGCCGAGACAGCTGCGGTGATAGTGGTCGTAGTCGCCAGTGCTGCCCGGTGCAAGCAGCAATTGGACGCGTACCCGGTGTCCCGAGACCCGACTGTACGTAATACGCATAATGAATCAATCACAGATTTTTATACCCTGTCGCATTTAACTGCTTCTACAGTAATTGTTATGTGGTATAAGTTATTGTGTTAAAATGTAATTTTTTTTAAATAGTGTATTCATAATTTGTGAATTAATTGTAATTTATGTTTATAACAAAGTTTTTTTTTATTTTTTCATTAGGCACTTTTACTAGTTTAACAGGTCGATAAATTAACGACAGTAATTTTCTGAGAAACATTAATAATATTTTTATATTGTTAATTTTACTAATGATTTATTTACTAATTACTACATTTCATTTACGTAAAAGTATGACAATACAAACTTGCATTTACAGAAAAGTGAAGTGTGCGTGTACACATGCGGTGAACGGAGCTCGCGACCCGACGACCTTCGCACAAAATTGTGTAAAATAGTTATTAAAAACAGTGTTAGTATAGGATTCTCATACAGAATATATATCTGCTAATTTTCTTAATAAATACATTCGAAGACAATTTATATACATTGTGCTGTATATGTAAATGTGCCGTATCTGCATATAATACAGCGTATATATTTTGACTAAAATTTCTTATAGTGTACATTTCCTCATATCTTCAAAAATTGTGATGCGTAATTAATTTTAATTCTAACCTTTCATTATCATTCATTGATACGAATGTACATAGGGACCAATGTTACATGGTCATTTTTAAAGAAGTTTATGAGCTTGTTGGTTTAACTATAGTCTCTGTACCAACAGATAGATTGTTTAGTCGCTAAACCCGCGCAAGGCGCAACTAATTCTCAGTGAACTTAAGTGTTGTTAAATTTTGTATCATTGATATGTATCTTACACCATAGAGGATTACCCACGGGTGTGGTTCAATGGCTATCTGTGAACTATTACCAAGCCACATCTTGAAATTGCAATAGCGAACTGCAGCCTAATAATAGCGTAGAATAAATATTTGTACGCAACTACCTACCTAGCATAGGTATGTGTAGTTAACGAATCAGTGTATGAAGGCAACCTCAGACTTATGCAGGTATTGTAATTTTTATGTACATCGTACAAAACGATGTTAAGAAACTGTCGAAATGTGGAAATCATATTGTGTAAACAAAAATGTCGATGTTTTTAGACTGCCCATATAAATTCGCCATAAATATTAAGAAACATTTTAATACATTCATTTATTCTCACTGTATATAAAATGTAGTTATGTCGAATAATTCAAAAAAAGTGACTTTTTTAACAGTGAGCTTGTTTGCTGTATTAAGGATCAAGGGCCCAGCTGCGATTCTGTAACAGGGAAACTTTATGTGACAGGAGGTTTATTTGTTCTCGAATGTTTCCACTTCATAAGAGACAACAACTGCGATAGGTATATGTATTAGACAAATTTTATTATTTCATATAAAACATATTTTAAATATCGAGAAGTTGCTTATCACTTCAGTTTACTTCGACATATTATATTATATATTTATTTCTTTTTCCACGCGAAAACATTTTATTAGATTAAGTGTTACGTTGAATCGCTCTGTGGGACGTCGTTATGTGTAAATCGAAAATGATCACAGTTGTATGTTGAGCAACATGGCATGGTCGGCATTTTGATAGGTGACCCCATCGCCAATATACGATGATTTTGTCCGCTTTGGATAGCTTTAAACTATCTTACAGTGTTTATTTGTACAAGACGGCAGAGTATGTAGAACCAACTAAATATTACCATATAAAAAGAGAATGTTAATTAGTATATCCCTCTTCGGGCCTTTCTTGGAAATCATAAACACTTAAGTCCTGTAGTAAACCGTTTATAGGTTGAAGCCAAGTATTACGATACTAGTTTAGATAACCTGACAGGGTAGTGAGTAAGTAGGATAAAGTTAAATTGTAGTAGTGGCTTGATTATAATGAGGAAATCCGTAAAACAAGTCGACATAAAACAAGTTCTGCAGTTATTGCTTTCATGTACATTGAACTAACTTCTGATTATGTTAGCATAACTACTGATGTTGTAGAAATTTTTAAACATAGGTCCGATAAACAGGCAAACGATTCGCCTGATGATAAGTGCCAGAATCTAGGTAACGTAAGTTCATTCCAAGAATGATCATGAATTTCATGACGTAATTAACAACATTGTATTGTCTACCTATCTGTAATATTTAAGTAAGGATTGTTCTATTATGAAACTTCTTTGTATACTTTTTTAATCAGATATTATATTTCAGAAATTATAGAAAACTCTTCGCTCAAAATGGCTGGTACTAATCAGTGGTCTGTATTAGTGTCAATAACGCTCGTCGCAGTCATCCTCCCTCTGTTTACTGCACAACCTGTTAGTATAAAGTGTTGAGCTTAATTTCTCTACGTTGAAAATTATTTTCTGTAATACTTTCATTATCTTCGGAAGCAAAACATTTTATATAATATATCTGCCAATAAAATTTCTGAAAATCCTAATATATAAGTGTGCAAAAGTTTGATCAAGCTGCATTAAAAATCTTTTAGATTTTATTATTTTTTAAATACTTACGGTATTCAAAAGTATGGTATATTGATTAATTTAAATTTGACTTATTTTTATCGTCCAATTTGCCGTGTATGGTCCTGAAAACAGAATTGTAAGAAATTCGGGCACATACATTATATTTGTTATCTTTTATTTAATTTGTTAAATGTTGTTTGTAAATAGGCGACAAACGAAACCGGAAGTTTTCAATTTCACTCATAATTTTATCGCTTAAAAAAACTAAACGATCTGTAAATTTATCATTGTTTCATAGTGTATCCAATACAATTCGTTAATCATACAAATAGTCTTAATTCATATTTATAAAGGCCATGACATCACATTACTAAGATAATTTGTTATTTTGCATTTGTATTATAGCCAACAGCAGATATATCAATAGGAAAGGATCGATCGTTTAGAGAAACGGCATTGAGGGCAGGAAGACGTGTAGCCGAAAAACCAAAATGGGGTTTCTTTGGAACCATATTCAATCTGATATTAGAGGTACTATTAAAAATCATAATCTACATATTTTCGTATCTATTGCCTACTAGTACAAAATTAAATCGTAAGGTTAAGAAATGTTTCTCCTACTGCCTGTATTTAAAAAGAACTTTATCGCGAGATTGGTTACAAATATATGTACTGCAAAGGTAACCTTTCCTCTATGTAATATTTGTGCATACTGCCATCGCATGCTAAAAAAATTTACGTACCTAACAGCAAAAACGTCTTCTGCTTCACGCTAGACGCTTTAAAGTACGTTTAGTAACTTGCGCCTTTGTACTTTGTATTTTGATTCTTGTTTAATATTTGTATATGGTATTAATATATTTATTATTTTTTTACAGCAAATAAATGACACAAAAAGTGCATATAGTCAAATATCCGACTTAGTGAACAATCAATTTATTGATGAGAATGTAAGTACTTAATGCAAGAAGTACAGCGCCAGCTCCAATACATTTCTACCTAGAATTTAAAATTTCTATGTACTGTTAATTGTGCTAAATGATTAAATTAAAACTATGCTTACAGGCTATAACGATGAAACCTAACGCTGATAGCAATGGCACCACAGAGAGTACAAAAATAACGAGATCAGAGTTTTTAAAAATTCTTGACCGCAATCTTAAAGGACTAGCCCGATTGCGAAACTTAGAGTGGCGTGAGGCTAAAAAGGTAACTTTTTATGCTTCTTTCTTTTCCCAAATGTTTACCTTTAGAAAATGTAAATTTCGGAGTAATTTCCATAAAGCTCGGAACATTCCAACAGTAATTATCATTATTACGCGAAATACGTAGGTTGTTTGCGATAAAAAAAACATTTCCTTGTTGGGTGCATATTTCGCGCTGATGCTTATAACGTTGAGTTTAAGCTTAAACATCTTAGCTCTTCAATACATCTTCACCGCATATAATCACTGTTGCAATAGCCGATTGCGAATTGTAACTGGTAAGAATGATTCCGGCGCATTTGCATTTATGTCATAACGCAGGCAGGTAGGTACTTTATAAACGTGACCATCAATTCGACACCCGTAACAGTCATATTTTTCTAATGATTCGAAATATTACTATCTTCAATCAACTGATGGACACGACCATCTTTAACCTAAATATGACCTTAGACAATAATATTGTGGCTTTTTTAAATCAGTCAAAAATGTATGATTAATTATTACCAACATTCTAGTATTATATATTCTAGTATTTCTTTAAACAAAAATTTAAAGAATATTATGTGATTTTATTATTACAAACTGCTACCCGCGATTTCACCCGCATTTTAATCGACCTATTTCACCCCTTTAGGGAATTAATTTACCCTTAGCTGATATCCCCTTAATGAGTAAGTGAACGATTAAGTGACCTTTCGCTTTTATATATATAGAGACCATCCGCAGTAATAAAACTTCATCATGTTCGTGATTTAAGTGAGATTATTGCAAAATATATATTCATTAATGTATGCCCAATTGGATGCGGAGCCTTGTCACTTTTATTTTGATTATTAAGTTAGTATAGTGTTATGAATAATTTTTATATTATTTGGATTACTTTAACAAATTTTTTTTCAGGACTCTTGGAGTAATCTGCAGACGTACTGGGGAGAATTATTCGGAAAGAAGTCATGAAATTCCAATATTGTTGTCTATTTGGTAGTGGCATATTATTATTAAGGACATAGTTACTGATTAGAAATAAAATATTTATAAATTAAAATCGTTTGTTTCACCACTCATATTCTTTTGTACCTACCTAATGCCTATCAATTTACAAAGAAATAAAATTATATTACGCATGTTTTGGTGTACAAAATCAATACTTGTTTTAATCAGTATATATTCCTTTGGTATTAGTACCGGTGGTGGTAGTAGTAGAAGTTCTATGCTGTCACACTGCTTCAGCGCGCTTGCGTTGAGGATAATATAACTCTTCAGTATACAGTATTACACTAAACTAGCAAAAATAATTATTAATAGAAAAAGTATTCAGAAAAAATGGTTTTAAATCACTGGAATGCCAAATTGACAGTGACATTGATTTATTTACATTTTTTATATAGAATTATAGACCGGACTACAGATAATGTACTATGTACGTAACACATGATTAAGTGCTTTCCAGTATTATCTAAATATAAATTAAGCTTAGTGAATTTATTCTTTAAATATTAAACCGAAAATGTTTTAATCTTAAAATTAAATTAAAGCTGTATGAGTAAAAAATATTACATGTCAAAGTTGTCATACCTGACAAAATTTAGTTTTCTTTCTCCCTCCTGTCACTCGTGAATTTTAGTAGGTCGATAGTGAACATTGTGTGCATTTCATTGATTTAAAATTTAAAATTGTTGAAATGGCTAAACCGAAATCCGATGAAGCTTCCGAAGAAGCAAAAAAGATTGTTGACGATACAAAAAATTTCATTGAAAAAGCAATAAAAGATATTGGTAAAACGTCTGCAACCAAACAGCTAATTTTAGGAACTGCGTCAGGATGGTATGTGATTACTCATTTTGTTCTTTGTTTATTTAACCATGCTTAGAATTTAGATCTATTCAAACCTATTTATTTATTTTTAGGATCACTGGTTTCATAACTATGAAAATTGGTAAACTTGCTGCTGTAGGCATAGGTGGAGGGGTAATATTATTGCACATTGCAAGTCAAAAGGGCTACATTGATATTAACTGGGACAAAATTAACAAGAAGGTTGATAAAATTACTGATAAAATTGAAAAAGAAGCTACAGGAAAATCGCCTGATTGGTTTGAAAAAGTTAGTATAACATATATTTGTAATTATATTTTAGTTATAATAGTTTGCTTAAATACTTCCATGTTCGCCATCCTTCAATTATTATGAGTACTTAATTTTATCATGTATTAAACACCTTATAAATGTAATCTATTCTCAGACTGGGTGTGTGGTTACCTTTATGGGACCCTTTTTTAATTAGACCATGGGGCAGCTGTATTGTTAAAAATCATTTTTGATAATACAATTTTATTAATTTATATATATTCAACACAACTCTTTGATACTGATGGTTATGACATGGTCTGATGAAACAGATGATGCAACAGGGCAAAAAACTATTGTAGGGATGTGAAGTGTCAAACTTTTTAAAAATAAAACTTGTAATGAAATTACAGTAAAAAATATTATTTTTCTCTCTGTTATTATATGATATTAATATTTTAATTATTGTTAACTATATGTTCATATTATAATTAATATCTTGGGTACATTCCAAGTATCGTGTATAAAAATGTAGATTTTAGTAATAAACAGACTATGTTTATGGTTTCTACATTTTTTTATTTAATTGATTTCAATGTTAAAGCTTGGCCAGTGTAGTTGCAATGGAAGGAGTTTCAGAATTGAACAAATGAAACTAAATATAAATGAACATTTTTGTTGCAGGTAATGTTATTTGTCAAAGATAATTCATATTATTCTGCAGGGTTCACAGGAGGATTCTTTTTTGGAATTGCATCATCATAAATTAAAAATTTGTTTTTAGGAAGTAGGTTAAAAGAGGTAAGGAATAGTGTTCAATAAAACGGCACTTCGGAAATATCAAGAAGTACAAACTAAAGTATTTCCCCAAAATTCAATTTGCAATAAAGACGAAAGCAAATGCGAGCGCAGAACTACAGATGAATTGTATACAGCTGCAGTAAATCCGACTTACTAGAAAATCTCGTTATCTACATATCGGCAGATGGATTTAAAAATCCACGCGGATTCCAAAATTTACGCTCGTATTTTATATTAACGTAGTTACGTTTTCTAAGTTCTACTAGAACAGACATTCTGTCGATCGAAAAAATTTACTTTGGTATTTATATGCGTTTTATTTCCTTTTATTTAATAAATTTTTGTCCCATGGCATTAGGTATATCCATTTTAACTTTTTTGTTTCTTGGAATTTTTAAAATATTTCAGTAAAGTTTAAAAGGTAACTACGACTTTCTTAACACTTTATTTTTAAGCATTTTTGATTTTTTCTTTGATATTTGTATGTGTGTGTACACTATAAAATAAAATGAAAATGTCTTGTTCTCATATTTTGTGTGTTGGTAATATTTTATATTCCTCACTATCTATCTTTAAGTCCTAATGTAAGTCTGAATAATTTAGTTCCAAATAACTCCGTACAATTAATGAATAATAATCGTCACTCTATAGTATTAACGTCTAAATCTAATGATAGCAGGGCAAAATTACTACTAATTTTAGATTTAGCAGACAAGGCTTAAGGGCGGTGAGGTAATGAATTATGATAATATAATTAATCTGCAGGTACGTGTGTTCGTGCTGAACTCCTCTTAGGTCCTCTTGGCTGGACCGATTTTGATAAAAAACTGTGTGTTTTCTTCGACTAGTAATGATGGGTTTGGTTCAGTAGATGGCGCAGCTATCAGCTTTACGTTTCTTTATTATTTTGCTATAAATTATTGAAATAATTATGAATTATATTATGATCAAGTACCTGTTATTCCGGGCTTCCTTTAAGGTCTTCCGATTTTGTGTCAACAATTTTTCTCACACAGATGAGACCTTATAATTCGCAAAGATGAACATAAGTCAAATATAACAAAACTGTATAGAAAAAATTAAGCAGTATCTTAAAAACTATACAAGGTCTGAACACTTCAAGTATTAAGTTGATTGACCAAAGTGACGTAAGAACAATGTTTTTGTATATTCATATGGTTGTGTCTATTTGGTCCAAATTACACAAAATAAAATATTCCCACAATTCACACACAATGTGAGTTAAGAGTAATGTCCAATTGTCCAAGTACTGAACCGTCAAGTGTCATCGATCGTTTTTATCAAATCTGATAGCGTTTTCCCAATCAAGATAATGTTAACTTTCGTACTTGAAGGTCAGGGTCAATGGATCTAGGATTGTAATAGGCGATGGTAGTCTATCCAGGCTTGATCGGTAAGTATCATACTATCACAGAGTTTATAATGTTCTTGAAGGTTTTAAATATACCAATCTACTTGGCCAGCGTCGGTGACTATGACCTGTTTTTCTCAGTGTGAGAGGAGACCCATTCAATGGTCCGTTGGTGGATTGATATGATGGGAATTTAACGTACATTTTAAATTAGATTTCTAGCAATACATCAGTCTAAACTGCATTAAATTCATGCAGTAGTGTTTCCCCTATTATTATTAGCGAACTGAAAAAAGACAAAAACAAAAAATAAATAACATTTAAATAAGCAGTTTCTTGACCGAGTTTTTACACAACTTTTACCGAGATGTAACAGCAATCTTTATTTTCTAATTTCTAAACGAAAACTCGGGTACTTGACGCATGCAGGCATGGACACAAACAACACACCACAAATACCCAACACAAGAATCGATTTGTTTGAGATAGCTTACAGTTGTAACATAAAGGGCTGTATAATTAAACTTCCTTCATAACTGTTTGCCTTGAGACTAAAAAAATATTATTATGCTATAAATAAAAATGATTGTTTGTCTGTCTGTCTGTCCGTCTGTAAGTCCTTTATGGAATCGTAAACTATGGATTTGATCATGTGATGATCTTTGAGTTGTTGTGCATGAGCCAAAAAAGGTTTCTGAGTTTTCACGACAATTGGACGCGGTAGGTGACGCTGCTGTGAGTATATCGTTTTAAGCTTTTTCTTGCATAACGAGATAGCTAGTTAATATAATAAAACTTACCTATTTTCCTTTAATAGTGACACAACTTTTTTCATCTCCTCTTCTAATGGAGGCAAGGTTCCGCCGAAATTTTTAGGCAAATCTTCCTTACTTAAATATTTATATAACGTATCTGACTTTGGTGGATGGAAGTGAATCTGTAAGAATCAACAACAAAAGTAAATAAAAAAAGTGATACGCAAAGTAACGCCTGTCGGCCTAGCACACTATTTTTAAGACAAGAATTTCACGAGTTCGAAATGGTTTCAGCGAATCGTTTTTGCTCGCACACTATTTCCGCCAATAGAATCCGACGGGCAAACAAGCATTGACCAATAGTGAGTTAGGTATCTCGATGTCGAATAGAATTCAAGCTTCTCGATATTAGTGATACTACTTGCTGATACTACCGATATGATGATATATTTAAATCTGCAAGTACGGCTATACACGATTGACTTTCCAAATTCTCGTAAGATATTCAAAAGTAATAATAATTTTATAAGATTTTTTTTAAATATTTATTTTAATTGAAAACATTATGCACTTTCCTATTGAGTTATGTTCCGATTTCAGTATGAAAATGTACATAACTCGGAAAAGTTACGCCTTAAGATTATAACTTAGATTTTCTGAGTAGAAGGAATGAAAGTCACTAACTATCACCGCTTGATTTGATTGGTTCTGTCTCCAGCTAAATTTTTCGTAGGTACTCACTTATTTCGTAATTAATTCGTTAATTTCGTTCTAATTCGTTCGTTCGCT